>VNJQ01005012.1:0-79926 GCA_008042515.1 Drosophila truncata | reverse complement strand
AAAAAAAAAAACTTAAAGAAAAACAAACAAAAAAAATAATGTTCAAAGTATGTTGTTGATTCCTTCTGCTCCTCGCTCATATTGCCAATTATTTTAATTATTACTCCTCCTTCGTGTTTCCTAATTAAGCCAACTTTGTATTTTGTTTGTAACTATATATTAGTCTGTCGTCTTAGAGCGCCACCACTTTCAATACTCTCCATGTGTTGGGCAACGAATGAGCATTACTTAAAGTACCAAAATTCACGCAACGTCTTAGAATGCTTAGTTTATATTATATTATATTATATTATATGAGGATTATCTACCTATAAATATAATATTTTAAAATGGGGCTGTCCATACATCACAAACGTCGGTATATATATATATGCGTCCTTTTGCCCTCATTTTTTGTTTCAAGAGGGAGTCCGAGTCCCTCCTTAGTACGAGAATAAGAGATATATAGACAGCCCCCCCCTTATTATATTCTTGTATTTTTTAAATCGGAGACTTGTATTTATTGTATTTTGAGAAAGAGAAAGCAAGGGCAATACCAAAATACCAAACTAACACCCACACACACACCAAAGGCCATATAATAACAAGATGCTGAGCGTTCTCTCTGGCTTTGATAAAATTTTCAAGAGAGATTAATATGGAAAGAAAAAATCTATAACGTTACCCATCTTGTTATTATAAGGTCTTTGCACACAAGCTGCAAGCACAAAAAGGACGCAATACGCATTATGTATTAGAGAGAGGTAAACAGATCTTTGCCATTATATATGACTTTGTTCGTATACAAATCGGTTTAACCAAAAAAAAATATATGCTTTGTCGAAAGTACAAAAAACACACTGAGAAAACCTTCAAAAATAGCTGAATTGCATTGTAAACGAAGGCAAAGTAGGGACTTGTACGACTTACCACAACACCCCCGATCTACATACGCCACAACAGCACTACCTACATATATGACTACTATATACGATTTCTATATATTTGCAACAAGAACCAAACGAAACGAAATGAAACGAGAAATTCAAATGAAGACTTTCCAAGAAGACATTTTAAATTTACATTTATTATATTATTTTTGTGTGAACGCTTTTATTTGCTTGACGACGCAGAAAGAAATATGAGAAAGGAAAAAGAAACAAATATGCCATCTTTTGCTTCCAAATAATTACAATTTAATTATGTTTATAAATAAAACAGAAACTACTTTAAAAGTAAAATCGATGTTTGTTTTACACGAGACTTGCTCACCAAAAAAAAAAAAAATAATAATAATAATATATAAAAATACAATATAAATACAAAATAAAAAGAAGAAAATATACAAAAAAAAATGTAGACACGTAGATAATATTTTAAGATGGGTAGCATATCAGGCATAGATGTGTGGAACCTAAATAACACGAATCTTCTCTTATCCCACACATCCTAAGCTAAAATCCTCGTTTGCTGGTTTAATTAATAAACTTTAAACAAGGCTTAGTTATAGGACATCATTTTGCACAAATTTCAACTGGCTTGCCTTTTATTTTTGCATAAAAACAAGAAAATTTATCAAAAACATAACAGAACATAGAAAAAGTAAAAATAAAAGCATATTGAAACGTTTAAACTATCTCTGATGAAAAACTGTGATAATTAAATGAAGTTGCAGGGTATTTGATAAAGCAAACTTAATTTAAACAAAAATTGTAAACCATCAACTAATGGAAGAGAATACAAAACACAGCCAACACACACGAGACACTCACTCGCAGATCACGTTTATATACGATTCTTCAGCAACACAATCAGGCAACAGGACACGTCTTAAACAAACCAAGAACAGCAATAATGAGAACTGCAATGAAATCTAATTGAACGAGTTTTAATGTGTAGTCTGTAGCAGCTCCTCCCCCCAGTTCCCTAGCTTCTCTCACAAAACTAAGTACTAAACTAAACACTAACCTAGAGTTTAAATTAAATACTCATATCAAGCAGCGCCAATTGTAATCCTTGTACATAAGAGAGCAGCGTCAACAATTGTCCCCAGTATTGTCTTCCCCCTAGTTTGGTACCCAGAAAATCCAACGATAAGCGACGATGATCGAGTCCTTCCCTTGTGCATATGCCTTACTGAGAAAACCGAAGAAGAATACCACTTAGAGAGCGTAGTATAGCCCGTATTCCCATAGATATATAGTTTCACCTACATACTGTGTGTCTTTTAAATGTTAAGCAGCTGCAGCAAGCTTAATAACTATACGAATACAAGTAAAACCAAAAGCAGAATCGTATTAATAACTATAAAAACAAAAAATTAAAAAAAAAATAACGATGTAGACAAAGTCTTGTGGGCAGCTTTAAGCATTTTGTTTGTCTAATTATAATAATTATATAAACTTGAATAAGAATACCAAACGTCCAAAGTTTTTATGCAAAACAAGAACTAAGAACTAACAATTGTGAACAAGAAAGTCTTCAGAAGAAACAGAATTTTACACACATAAGAGTACTGTATAATATAGTGCTATATACCGAGGAGCTGCAATCCGTTACTTGTGTGTATATTCTAGAATATTTTGTGACACAGCATTAGGTGTTAAGTGAGGTTGTAATTGTAATTTTCGCGGCGCAATTATTTGAGACAAAACCAAGGCGGGAAGAGGAAAATTCTATTTTTTAAGAATGATATCGTATCGTACCAAAGGCGATATAAAGAATAAGATGCTTAATGCGCAGAGAGAGAGTGGATCCAACTTTAGAGTGCAATAAATCGCGTGGCGTTACACATCTTACTCCTTATATTCCCTTTGATTGTACACTACTATTTGGTCGTCTGTGTGTGTGTTCAGCAATTCAGTATTTCAATTAAGCCAATTTAATGAATACCCCCAAAGCAATGCTACAATGGTTTCCAACTGCGAACCACAGATAAATAATTAAATATATAATCAATCGAATGTCTAATGCTCTAACTCTTTAATAAAAGAACCAGCGGGAACAACAACGAGGAAGAAGCAACTGTAATACCACAAAAACATAAAATTAATTACTTACAACTTCATACAGTAAACATATATATATAAAATATATATTTGACAACAGGCATACGCAAAAGAAATAAAAATAAATCAAATTGTTAACGGATAATGGTTAATGGATATTTTGTTAAATGCGAAACTTTGAATGAATTACTAACCAACATTACCGAATAGTTAATGAGAAACCGAACCCAAGTGTGCTTCATGTATGAATTTATGTTAGATATTTACAACAACAATACGCGTATACATATTCCTAAAATAAACCAAGCCACATACAGAATTTGCATATTACTCTTAACGATTAAAAACTATTGGTGTCTACATTATATATTAACTATACTAAATATAACTATACTTACTATATATATTACCTTTGTATATGTAAATCGAGTACAGACTTTTGAGAACTGTGAAACGTATCGTCAAATATCCGGAAACCGAAACCGAAACCGAAACAGACATATTTGTCAAAGCTACAAGTTGCTAATAATGAATATTAAATACGTTAAGTGCTCAAGGTGATAGCTGCACACTGGGGTGGACCTAAGAGGGGTTTAAAAACTCTTTAAACAATCTCTTTCTAATAGGAAAAGTCAGTTTACTCAGTTTGTTAAAAATTAAAAGAAGTTTTGAATGCCTGATAAGCATTCACTTTACAGTAGGCAGGCCCACGTGGCGTATGAGTAACATGTAAACTGTTTTTTTTTAATTCTTTAATATTTTTTTCTTTTTTAAACATTTATTCGAACCATAATTAAAACAAAAATTTAAAAGTTACGTTTTTTTTAGCTTTAAATTTTAAATTTTAATGGGAGAGAGAGAGTACTTCTTGTGAGGAAATAATGGGAGTTGAAGTCTACAAAATTCTTCTGGTCCACCCCACTGCACCCACACACACACATACACACGAACAGAAACACACCCACACACACACAAATACTCGCCGCTTCGCTTGCCACACATTGTTTTGGTCGAAACTCCGAGGGAATACTTTAAAGCAAATTACTAACCCCAAAGGGACACTCTGGAATCGCGATTTCTTGAGTAAGTGCCTTAAAAATGACAGAGAATGTATGGGAAAACTAAAGAAAACTTCGAGAATGATTTGTTTAGAGAGCTGAAAATGGGAAATGGAAAATGAAAAGTGAGAAATTAGAGAGAAAGACCTTTGTTCAAAAACTTTACTAAGTGTTAGCCCCCGTGCAAACCAAACTAAATGTAGTTCCAGAAATCAAACAAACAAAATAGTTAACTCTACGCTCCGATCTTTACTACAATAAGTGCATATATATATACGTATTTAGTGTATATCTTTACCTTAACTGTCGCATTTCTACACACAGGCATAGGCATTAATTAAGATTTGTATTTGTGAGTGTTTTAAGGCCCGTCTACGTTTTGCTCAACGCACACACCCACAACACACAACACAAATTACACCCAATAAACACCAAACAGAGACAGACACCTGCTTTACCCCAAGTTGAAGACAATTTGTGATTGTTTTGCATGTACCCTAAAATTAAGCGAGTATACACGATTATATAAGGATCAATATTCCGCCGAAAGCGGAAACGGAAGTGAAAGCGAAAGCGAAAGCTAAGGCGAAATTGTATGCGTAAACTGTACGAGTAATAGCATTAATTGTCTAACAATAAGATTTGTGCATTATACGATAGAAATTCACTTTGAATTCGTATTGAAATTTATCAATAAAGCGATACTATTTGATTCATAAATGTTTTTCTATTTTTAACTTTATTTGAAAAGAGAACTTATGGGTTTTTCCATTGAAATAATTTTAATTTAAAAACTTTATTTCCTTTGTAATAATATTTCTTTAATATACAATTTAATACACAATTTTGTTTTTATTTTCCCACTTGATTATATAAATTTTAAATTACATTTAAATTCTTTGCTTTGGTCTGTTGAATTTTCTTTAAGATGTTCCCAGTTTTCTTTAATTTCCTATCACAGCAGTGGCCCAAAAAAAGAGTTCTACAACCAAAAGATCAACTCGACTTGGATGTAGAGGCAGAGGCTGCCCTAGAGCCTGTCATCGTGGTGCTGGTACTAGTGCTGCTGGACTGAGAGCTGGATTGACTAGATCCTCCGTGCCGCGTCTCCATGTGGCGCTGCAAGTCCCGTCGACGGGGAAAGGACTTGTTACAGAGATGGCACTGGTAGCCAGCATCAGCTTCCCCCTCAATATCTATATCGCTACCAGCTCCACTCGCTCCGCCACTGTCTCCAGTTCCTGTCGCACTGCCAGGATGAGTTTGTAAGTGAAGACGCACATGCTTGTTGAGATTGCTCGGATCACCGAAAGGCCGCAGGCAGAACTTGCACTTGAGCGGCTTGAAACCGGTGTGGGTGCGTATGTGGATCTTTAGGCCATATTTCCTGGAGTACACTTTCCCGCAGTAAATGCACAGGTGACCCTGCTTGGAGGCCCCCATATTGCTGACTATGGCCTCGATCTGGGCAGCCGCATTCATTGGATGAGCAGCCAACGGCGTGGCGCTGGCCATGGAAATGGAGGGCAGGTAGGACAACGGTCCAGTTGTACTCGTCGCCGTCGCTATGGGCAGTCCCTGGGCCAAGGCAGTGATAGGTCGAAAGGCGGAGAAGCGGGGCGGCATCTGAGGAGGTGGTGGCGGAGGCGAGTGCGAGGGCGAAGCCGAAGAGGTGGACGAGGCCGCTGGTGTGGGTGAGCCCTGGGTGACCGTCTGACTTCTGGCTGCTGCCTTTAAGGCATAGTGCAGGCGCATCCACAGGATATCCATGGCACTGCGTCCACAGCCCAGGGCGAGGTGGATCTTCAGGGGATGCGGCGTCTCAAAGGTGAGGTGGCAAAGGTGGCAGGTATAGCGACTGTTTCCTAGAAGGATCAGAGGGAGAAATGTTAATATATTTGTAGTAGAAAATTTATTTACAATTAAGAGAAGCTTGAGAACTCTTAATTAATGCTTACCTTGTATATTTAGGGGCGTCAGGAAGGGTATGCCCATGAGTAGCACCAGTTCCTCGCCAAACCAGGCCACAATCTCGTCTTCCCGTGCCACATCTCTCACCAGGCGCACTCGCACCTGTCCGCCTTGCAGCTCGAAGATGGCATTGAAACTGTAGACGTCCTCGGAGAGCTTGATTTGTCGCAGCAGGGAGGCGGATACGATCAGTTCGCCATTGGCCATCTGACAGTGGCTACGTCCTCCATCCGTGGGCGTGGCCGTAGAGCTTAGCAGGGCTGAAGTGGGCACGGGAATAGAGCAGGTATCCTTGGGAGTGTACTGGGCAGTGTAGACCCCAGGCCGGGGATTACTTCTCATCCTCTTGGCGGGACTCGGCGAGGTGCTTGTTGTGGGTGTACTTGGCGTCGCTGCCAAGGAGGAGGAGGCTGTGCTAATGGTTGTGCTCGGCGAGAGGCTGGTGCTGGGTAGCAGCTGCTCAATCCGAAAGATCAGGCTGGCCGAGGAGCGCTTCTGCTCTAGATTGTCCAGTTGAGCTGTCGTGTGCATTGTGCGCGTTCGAATTCGATTCTGCGTCCCAATTGGAAGCGACCATCCGTTTTTATACCATCGCCGGTGTCGCCGCATCCTGCTCCCTTATTTTTCGGATTTGCCACGGCCTTGCAGTACGGCTGGCACGGCTGGCGGCAAGTGCAAGAATTCCCAGCCCAGAATCCAGTCCACCGGCACCGGCTATAGCCTCGACATAGCTACGCACTTTGCCAGCAGAATCATCTCATTCCATCCCCCGGCTCATTTGGCATCCCTTTTTCGAGTCGAGGTCCTGCCTGGTGGTTGCTCGGCAAGTGCAACATCATGTCCTCGCAATCACCAGAGCACTAAGCCAAGCTAAGCGTCCTGTAGCAGCAAGTGTGCGTATTCCGGCGACGAAAAGTATACCCATCCTCCCCCTTGCAGCCTTCTAGAAGTCCTTTATTTTTTGGCTTTTGGGCTGTGCCCAAGGAAAATGTTTTTAATTGAAATTAAACGATCGTTTGTTGTTACCCCTCGCCTCCCCTCATAGCGGTGGCTGTTGTTGTTGTTGTAATGCCACCATATACAAATCGCATTCGCTATCGTCAATGTCATTCTCGAGAAACTCCCTCCATTTGCTCTATTGTAAAGTTCCCCCTTTTCTATGAGGCTAATGCCATAATATATTGGCGTGTATCGTTTCACTATTTGCGGTTTGGGGTGGGTCGTGATTTTCGAGCTCTACGGTTACAAGGAGCGGAGTGAGGGTAGAGTTAACAAAGGAGTTTTTTTGTAAAATGGAAAATTAATTTAAAATAAATATGGAATTTTCCTAAATATTTAAAAAATTAAAAAAGGAAATCAATCAATTAATTAACATATTTAATTAACTATTCATTTATTAATTTTTTTAAATTTTTAATTACATATTATATAAATAAAATTTTTACCTAAATTAAAAATAAATCAAATTTTTAATACGAAATTTTATTAGGAGTAAGCCAAAGCCTTAAAAATATATAGCTAAGTATAAAAAACATTCATATTTCTTTATGTTTTTGATATGATTATGATATTATATGATATGATATTATATTTTTTATTGGGCTAATACAGATATAACATTTTTCTATTGTTTACAATATTTAATTTATTTAATAACCGCCTTATAAATATTTAAAAATTTTTCTTAATGATTTCGACATTTTATTTGAAGTTTATATGGAACTTAATAGCGAATCCGTCTATATTATATAAGATCTGTCAATCATTCGACTTTTGACTTGATATACCACCAAGAAAAACTCAAATTATTTTTATATAAATATTTTATTTTTATTTAATAAAATGTTCTGTCTAAAATAAAATTCAAATCCTATAAAATTTAATATTTAATATTTAAAACGCTCCTGTTTTTGCCTTGAGTAAACCCTCATCCTTTATTGCTCCGCTCCTGGTTGCCTGACAAATATGCTACGAGGCTAATGTTTTCATTATTGCGACACAATCGCTGCGGCAGCCCCTCCCCTTCCCAAAAAAAATCCTGGCACCCCCTCCACTCCTAGCCAGCCCTCTCCGCAAGCGATCAACAGGATAAAGCTGAGCAGGGAAAAAAACATGTGTTGCCAGTCACACAGCCGTCGCTCCGTTCCGCTCAAGGGGTTGGAATGGTCAGAATAGAGAGGGTATGATGTACTGGCAACACCAACCCGGGCCAGGAGCAAGGTGTACCAGGCCAGGACCAATTCCGGCTTGGTGTTTGCTAGTCCTCCATAAGTAGGCCGTCGAGGGGATTTCATTTAAAGCATTTTAATTAGCAATTACAAGTGCAGGGGGTACAAGCGGTTTATATTTGAAATTAAAATAAAATTTAATTTTAAAAATTAAAAATATATTGGAAAAAATATTAAAGAAAATATTTAAGTGAAAACTTTTGTTATTAAAATTGAAACTTTAAACTTTTGGTAGTTATAGCCACCACAAGTGCAGGGTGTACAAGCGGTTTATAAAAAATGTAACCTAATAGATTTAAAATATTATGGAAAAAATATTAAAGAAAATATTTAGGGGAAAAGTAAACATTTTCTAAGAAGTTTTTTTTACTTCCGGTAGTTATAACCACCACCGCCTCCTTCCTCTTCACTGCCACCCGTCTCGTTGTCATCGCAGCCATGACAGCCTCCTCCGGCAGCCAGCTTGTCCAGCGCCTCCTGAATCTCAATGGGAATGGGTGGCGGTGTGGGCAGGTGATCGCCCTGCGGCTGGAAACCATTCTCATCCGCTATGTAGGTCACCATGATTTCCTCTCCCTCGGGACTTGTGTAGGAGAAGGAACCTTCGGCAGTCTGGGCCTCCGAACCCTTGACTCCGGCGTTCTTCAGGTAACCCATTTCCTCGGCCTTAATGCCGTTTCCGGTTTCATATTCATACTGGTAAGGGGAGTTGTAAATTTTTTGTTTAAATAAAATAAATATATAATTTTTAAATATATCAATTATTTTCCTCTCTTTCAAAATTAACTCTCACCTTATAGGAGCCATCGGTGTTGACCTTCGACTCTAGCTTGATGATGGGAATAATCTCGCCGCCGCCTGCCTCTCCTCCACCTCCGCCAGATGATCCGCCAGATGATCCTCCATTGCCATTGCCATTACCATTCCCTGGTGGCAAATATCCATTGCTTGGCGGCGGCTTTCCATTGCCATTCTTGGGCGGTGGTCCATAGCTATTGTTGGGCTTGGGAGCTGGAGCTGGTGGCGGCTTGCCATTGCCATTTTTGGGAGGAGGTCCATAGCTCTTGGGTGGCGTTGGCGGACGAGGTGGAGGAGCTGGTGGCTTGGCGGGCAAATAAGTGTTCGGCGGAGGACGTGCACTGGGATAACCCGCCGGCTGTGCCCAGCTCCAACCCAAAGACGCACAAGCCACAAGAACCAAAGTGGTGGTCAGCTTCATTTCAAACTCAAACTGTGTCCGGTGGTCAAGAGCTCCTGGGTTTTATACAGAGAGCATCAGGTGGTTTTGACCGCGAACTCCGGCCCCCCAGCGGGTCAGGCATAGTCACGTGCCAAATGCAGCGAATTTGGGATCCAAAACGGAAACCAAAAACTGGGCCAATGCAAGTGCAGTGGCAAGTGCCGAAATCCCCACACAGTCAGCCAACAGATTAGTTTGAGAGACTTACAGAGCGCTAATAAATCGAGTGTGCAATCTCAGAAGGCTATCTACCCCTTCCATCCTTCCTCCGCTGGGCTAATCGCTAAAAACAACAAAACCCGCCCGGCCACAAGCAAAAACTTTTAATTCAAAAGCAATTTTCAACAGGATCGGGCAACACCTGCATGACCAACCCGAATGAAAACCCAAAAACCGAACGCTACCCCGCCCGAAATTCAGAGCTAATGCACTTTGCCTGTTGCCAAGGGGTGCTAAGTCCTGGAATCAGGATGAGGGACGGAGGACTAAGGACAACAACGGCAGGGATGTCGGCTTTAGTCAATCGTCTATTAACTTTTTGCCAGGCCCAGGACCGTGGTTTGGAGTTGCTTAAAAAGTGCAGGAAAATTAAGAGAATAATTACAATGGCAGTTAAATTTTTTAAATGAATTATTGTTTGAGAACTATATTAGCAAATTAAATTAAATTAATATTCTAGTAAACCCTCATTTTAAATATAAATTTAAATATTGAATACATATTTAATTTAAATTATTTTTGATCCTTGCCTAAAGTGGATACCATTTATCTTTTATTTTTAATTTTAAACGCGAAGAAAAATGGAAGATGAAAGCCGTTTTTATAACCTATTCGTAGAGATACAGATATTGTGGTTTTATTTTAAATTAAAAATAAAATTAAAATTAAAGAAAAACTAAAAAATCTCTAAAGTTTTCCTTTAAAAAATGTCCTTATATAACTAGAAAATAATTACATTTTTAAGAAAAAACAAAAAATAAATAAATAAAAATCCGAATATTAATGTTATCCCCTGTGTATTTATATTTTTTTTTTCTATTTTTAGATTCCTATTAAATCTAAAATTTTACCCACTGTTCTCTCCCTGTTGCGGCTGCTGTGTTGTGTGTGTTTATCATTTGGTGGCTCAGCTTGTGCCCGTCGTATGAAGGATGCCGCTAATATATAGAACCTTCCCCTTGCGGAATCGCCCAGCTAATGGCAATGTCGTTTGCAGCTTGTCCTACTTGTAACGTGCTGGCGTCCAGCTGACGCGCTCCCAGGATACGGGACTTGGAGTGAACCTGTTCCTCTTGGCAGCGGCCGTCAGCTGTGGACTGCCACCGGGATATTCCACGGATACGAAGGTCCTTTAGCCACCAAGCAACCACCAGTGGGGTGGACCAGGCAGAGCCGGCTGCTGCACCGGCTGCATAAACCAACAATTGTCGGTCTCCGGGTTGAAAATTCTTGGTCCTTTAGCCACGCACCGATGGCACATATTCCACGCCCGCATTCGCAATCGCATTCGCATTTGCGTTTGCGTTCCATAAAGCGAATTCTGACGGCGCGGAACGATCTGATTGCGATTTGGCGTTAATTTCGCCGAGGGTGGCTCTGATTAAGTTCCTCCGATCGGATCGGATCGCTTAAATAAACACATTTTCGGCCGAGGTTTGTTGATAAATTGCCCGCTGGCCCTCGATGACAGGCAGCGCGGGAATCTGTGCAACTGTCGCATAGAATATTTATTAAATATTTAAATAAAATAAAGATAAGTAGATTGACTCATTGGAATTGTTTTAAATTAGTTCATTCCTTAAGATATATTTATTACCATCAAAAGCTGAGTCACAAATACATATGTCTTAATGCCTTCATTAAAATAATGTTTATAAAACAATCATTACCTTGTTTTTAAGTCTTCGAATAAACCGTTAAATTAAATTCGAGAAATATTTAAAATACTCATCATATTAAGGAGCGTTTATAGATTTTTTCATTAAGTTTGATTTTATATTTTATATTATATTTTTATATAATATTATTATTTTTTAAATATTTAATGCATATTCTATTGCTTTGAAAATGTAAATAAAACAACTCTTAATCATAAATTAAGATTTAGCAATATATCTACAAAGAGTACTCTCTAGTCTTTATAATCCCCATCTTTCGACCATAATCACCTTTCTTCTTTGGCTGCTTAGAACAAAAGTTGAACCATAAACAATGACGTAATCTTATTCTGGCTGCGACTCAATGTTAAATAGCCAGCGGCGCAGATATTTGTTTTCATTATATTCCCAACTCTTTAACTTATTTTGGCTGCTTGGCTCATCTCGACTCGCAGAATAACTTCAGTTGAAATCGGCCAACGAAACGGACAAGAACGCAGCTTTAGAGTGCTAAAAATAATTAAATTAAACAACTTAAAAACAATGAAATTGGTAAATATATTTACAGAGGAATTATTGTCAACAATTTAAAATGTTTATACATTTTTCCCTCCCAAGCTGAACCAGATTTTGTTGATAGTCGCGATGGTGGCTTTGGTTTCATCGGCGACTTTGGAGAAAGGCGAGCGGGAAGAGGCGCTCCATTTCGGGTAAGAGTTCACTCAACTTCACAATTTCTGAAAAAATCATATATTATATATAATAAAATATTCCCCACCATAAAGCTTCCACACCGAGAATGGACATCAGCGGAATGAGGATATCACTTATACAGTCCGACCGGAGACGGATGTCGACCTTAAGGAGGTGACAACGCCAAAGCCCGTGGAGTATCGCGGTGGCTATAGCTTCATCTCCGCCGATGGCTATCAGTATCAGGTCCTCTACAAGGCCAATAAAAATGGCTTCCAGCCCTATGTGACGGCCCACAAAATCAAACCGGATAAGAGTTAAGCAAACGTTTTCGCTGCCTTCTTTTTTGTGATAGATCATTAAAAAATCCGCATAATTTATCAGTGTATTAAGCGTGGCTCCAAAGCTCTTCTTTTCGGTGGTTAACTTGGCTGAAACAAAGCTCTGATAGAGCTGGGCTCTGCTCGTTAATCGTTAATCATTTCGAGATACACAGATTGCAACATCAATAGCATAAAAATGAGTTAGTGTTTCCCTAGAAACCGGCTTTGGGTAGCTTGGACTATGACAATGCGTTTGGATTTTAAGAGAAATCGATTGTAAAAAGTTAAAGGGATTTTTCTTGATGAATTAGATATTTGCCGTAAATTGTTTTGATATTTTTTAAATTGAGCTTCAAGAAATTACCTAGAATTTTGTTCTCTAAATATTTTAATGGTTTTTAAAATGTTAATTGAAACTTGTGATTCTGGGCACCCACATTTAATTATGTTTTGGTCTTATACAAATTTTATAAATTCTTATAAACTCATTATATTAAAAGGTATTTTTAAACTATACATTAAATGGAATTAAAGGTCTAGTAAGGGTGTACAATATTCACTGCCAGGTGAAGGCAAGACTTTCTTTATTTCCGTGTGCTTTGGCGATTAGTTTTCCAATTTAATGGCATTTAAAATGTAATGCACATATATTTCTTGAATCCCATGCTGACGCCTCGTTGAATTAACTCGTGGAACTCTTTCGGCTTTCGTTATGCAAATCCCATTTCCATTTCCAATTCCAATTCCTCATCCAAATCAAAATCTTGGATTGGGCAACCGCAGCGCGGCGTCTCCACGAAAAGCTTACTCAGCATTTTGTTTTGGACCAACTCATTATGGTCCCGAGCCATGTGTCTTATGCCAGTGGCCTCGAAGAAGACGCTTCATTGTGCTCCCAGCCGCCTTGGTAGCAAGTTGTATTTGTCCAGAGTTAAACCACCGCCATCCGCCGTCACCTAATCCGCAATGAGTCTTAATCCGCTGGCAGGCATCGGTCGTGGAAATGGCCAAAAGGAGTCCGGTCTTAATCTTAAGAGCACACTGGTCCAGGCCATCATCCTGCTGGTGGCTTGTGTCCTATTCGGAGCCAACCTGAACTATGCCTCCTTTCCACCCGGCACTGTGATCGACATCAAGCTGGGCGATGTCACCCTGGAGCAGTTCAGCTATGTGCCAACACGCGATGGATACGAGTTCAAGTAGGTCTAGTTTTTAGGGGGAAAGTTTGGGGAAATGAAGGAAAATTCAATAAAATATTAATTTGATTTAAATTTATATCACATTAAATTTAAATTAAATACATTGTGGATTAACCACACAGAATATTTTTTACTTCTAATCTTCACTTCTCTGAAAAAGAGATACATTTCATTAATTAAGGGTATTTCTTTAGCTAAAATAGTTTATTATGAATTTGTAACATATATTTATGATCTTCAATTAATAATTATATTAGAAATATAGATTTTACATAATTTTTCATACATTTTCTATATTTTTTTCTGAAATGGTAATAAGATTTCAATAATAAATATCTTTGAATAATTATTTAGAACTTATCATTAATATTATCACTCTTATAATATGCATAAAGCTGAAGAAAAGTTTTCAATAACTTTTTTAAAAATATATAAACTGAATTACACTTTATTCTAAATTTTAGCAAGCTTTCCCCATTTATTTCTGTTTAATCAAATTACTAATTCCCATATTTTTCTACCTCCAGCTACACTCTTCCCGATGGCACTTTCCGCGATGAGATTGGCAAGGTACTGACTGGATCCTCGGCTGCTCAGGATCTGGAGAATGCCAACAATCTGGCCAAGAACCATCGTCCTTCTCGCGAGCAGGGTCTGAAGGTGCGCAAACTGTCGGGAAAATCGCTTTCCTCTCTGGCTGGATAAAAGAACATTTCCTATATTAACTTTCCATAACGAATTTATTACAACAGTTTGCCAACTGTTTTAGGCTAGTGTTTAAGATGAGCTGTTGTCCAAGCTGCAAGCAATAAAATACAAAAACAAAAACAATCGATACGAACAAAATCGTCTCTCTAAAAACTAGTTTGTTGTGCAAGGGAATTGGTGTTGATAATATGCAAGCGAAATTACATAAATTCATGGTGATTAAGGAAATGATGGGCAAATGTGTCTTCGAGTGGGTATGGGAATGTTTTATGACTTTTAATGGTTATAAATAGAGGGCCATAAACCTCTTTGCACTCAAGATAAGATGCGATTTAAAAATTCTATGTAAATAATGGTAAAAGCTTGCTAAATCGTAAAGGCGATTTATCGCATTTTTGCAATAATTGCATATATTATTGTTTTACTCGCATGCAAACCTAAAATGAAATTAAAATAAATTTTGCTCAACATTTGATGAATGTTCGTTGTAAATTTTGTTAAATCAAGTTTCAGTTTCCTTAAAAGACTTGTAAACATGTTTATTAAAATAATCGAAAGCCCGGGATATCATCATAAATATCGATAGTTTTTGTTTTTATATTTTATCGATATAGTTTGTAGACTTTTGATATGTGCTAGATTAATGTGGTACTTTTTTAAATATTAAAACATATTAAAATGCGTCAAGATTACTTGTTGAATATATTTTATATATAAGTGCTTAATTTCTCAATTAAAATGGACACAGAAATACCTTCTAATACCTTATTTTTAAATATATATCAATAGATAAAAAATAAAAAATTTTTAGAATCAGCTAGTATTTTTTTAATATTTAAATTAATTCATATAATTTTTTAATTTAAAATCTGAAGTGTTATAAATTCCATTAAACATTTGATTCTATTTACTGACAAATTAACAAAGAAAATGTCATACAATTACCATGCTTTGTATAATAAATAAATTATATTTATTTTCACACTTTGCAAAGTATGTAAGACATAATCCTAATAACTTAATCTTAATTTTTAAAACCACCTAAAAGTATGTGTAAATGAAAGCTTCAACCCATCTGACGACAAGTTTTTTGCTTAAGTCATTTGATTTGCTGCTTCAAAGAGCTAAGTTGTTGTCAGTCCATAAATCCAAGAACATTGGATTCCCCTGAGAAAATTATAAGAGAAATGCTAATATTTTATGAAAACATTAAAAAATATTTATTATTAATGTGTATAGTATTTCTTAAACATTTTGAATGGACTCTTCCGCTTAAAAGGAATTCTAAAGATATTTCATTGGCAATATTCTGGTTATTTAATGACACAAAAAAAACCTGCTGTGCTAAACAAAAACACACTTTAATGGCTATTCACGGCAATCAATCGTTCCGTCAGAGTTTTGGGACCCAAGATGCGTTGCATTCAGGCCAGAAATAATCAAGCAAAAATAGTCAAAGCCTGCAATAAAATTAAATTATACGCACGATTCTGAATGTCAGGTGTCAGACGAAGAATTTGTGAATCCGTTTGTGTGTTTTTTTGCTAAATGCAAATATTACGAAACGAGCGGTGGTCATAGTGATAAAAAAGAAATGAAAAAACAACAGCAATGTGACATTTACATATTTAAAGGGGGGCTGACGGGGGCTAAGGCTGCGAGGGACCGGCTATTAAAACATTGCCATTAACGTTCAAGTGCTAATTTCGCAGACCCAGTTGAAGAGGAGACGAGCTGAACGTGAAAACGGGCAAAAACCCGAAACGGAATCTTCGATTTCAGCTGAAGAGTAAACTGGGAAAAATTATTTATGTGTATAATAATTTATTATTATTTTAGGAAATTTATTTTTTTTTGAAAAATGTTATTTTTTCCGTTTCAGTATTGATAATAATTAATATTCTTAAAAGAAATATATATAGGTTTTCTATTAACAAGTCTAAGCGAAGCTTTTAAAAAAGACTCTTAAGAGCAAAACAAAATATATTTAATAGCAAATTTGTAAAGCAAAAATCAATCTTAATTTTCGGATTTCAAATAAAAATAAGTTATATTTTTTCCCCAGTGCTTCGAGTCCCAAAAACCAAACTGAAGCCGGTCTGACCAAGTTCGGCGAGGTGCGTGCGCGCGTTGGCAACGCTCGAAAGTCAGGCCGAAACGGCAGCTGAATGGGCAGATGGACCGATGGAGGGACAGATGGCTGGGCAGAGAGCGAGAGATGGACAGCTGGACAGACGATGGAGCAGCATCTGGCGCTGACCTTGAAGACGTAAATGTGAAGACGCATCTACATAAATATCTATTGTATCGGCCAGAGTCTGTCTGGTCTGCGGGCACATTGTATTTGTGTATTGAAAGCGACAGTCTCCCTGCGGCCAAGAAGAAGCTGAAAAACCTGTCGATTGTGTCTTGATTAGAACAGTTATGTAAATGATTGAATATATATATATATTTTGCACAAAAATATATATACTTCGATAAGGAAGAACTTCGCTCTGCAGTCTGTGTGAGTGTGTGTGTGTGAAATGTGTGAATGACAACGCCCCCCCGAAGCCAAAATGATTAGCACTAACAGCGATCGATCAAAGCCAGATTAATTATGCAAATCCAGCATGATAAATGCAGCAGTTGTTGCAGATGCCCTCCAAAAACCACGCCACGGAACGAGAGAGACCCAAATGCGAGTAATAAATATTATGCAGTCACGAAATGAATGGATTCAGATCCATTTTCAAGGGCCCCCTTGTGCTTCTCAAGTTCAACTCGTAGGCGGTGGTGGCCTAACCCAATTAATTAAGTCTTTAATTTATTAGTTCACTTCGGGGTAGGACCCACATTAATTATTGAGTTACATGTTTATATTTTCGGTGTTTATTTAGTAGATTTTATTTAAAGATTTTCGCATCATTTTGTATTTCAATGTTTATGCCAATTTTAGCGATTCGATTCGCCATGAAATGATATCTATAAAATAAACCCCGAGTGTTCTTCCTCTATTTTTCTGCTTTAATTTAATTATTCACCTGCTAATGATAGACAAAAAAAATATATTTTTAAGGAATGAAATCAAGTGGTAAATGGTCAAAATGTCAAAGGCACAGCTGCCAAAAGAATTGAGCTCTCGAAAGGCATTTGAGGAAATGCCAAAATAACGATGTACAACACCCATTCGATAGGATCCAAGATGAAGATGTTGATGGCACAGTTAGCGGGCAATTCATGGGTCAGCCATAGGCTGGAGGAGGAGGATGGTACACAGAACAGCGCCGTGGTCAATCAGAGGCCGAAAACCCGAATGACCGGATCGGAGCATCTTCTTCTTTTTCAGCCGGCCTGTAGCGGTCAACGAAGGTGGCATAAATTGGCAAACAGAAACAGAAACCGAGACTCAGACTCTGAAAAAAAAAACAACAAAAGTCGGATCCGAGATTTAAATTGCATGCGAGCGTAGTAGTTGTAGGTTATTCGATGTATTTTTTATATTTATTTCCAGCTGCTTTTGGCGCTTGTTACCGGGCAGGCACATCAATCTGTAAAGGCCGTTGCATATGCCAAAAGTCAACTTGCGGTTCCACCATCATCTCTGCTACTCTGTATGCACTTTGGCCATCACACATGGCACTTCTCAGCTCGCAACCGACTTCGTCTCCCTCTCCCTCTCCGTCTCCGTCTCCGTCTCGGTCTTCGTGTCTTGAACTTGCTGCCCTGCAAATTGCCGTTGACAGCACTTGAACTTAGTTCCGTCGATGCCTAACTGGGATTTAAAGTTTATGAATTGGCTGCTGGAAGGCAGATCTGGTTCTGGTTCTGGCTTCCCAGGGTTCTCGCCGAGGTATTCCCCCGGTGGCAGGCCAATTTGGTGCGCAACCTTTTCCCCAATACATCATTTTGAATCATCTTGAACTTTTTGGAGACCGTCACTGGCAGAAAATACGGAGAACTGTGAAGATTCGACCTACTTATAAGCATTATTTACTGTATTTTTTAGTGAATAAACTTAACTATTTTTCTAGAACTCTTAAAATTTCTGTGAAATAAATTACCTACACAGTTTCTTGTCAAAAACAATTAATCTTTGTTTAAAATGTAGTGAGAAAGCTAGTTAAAAAAGCAATTAAATAAATCGGAAATTATAGATAAATTACCTGAGAAGCGTGCTTTTTCCGAGGCTTTTTCCGAGTGTGGGTGCAGAGCGATAATAGTAATACCTACGGATGAGCATGCCGCGGCACAAAGCCGCTTTAAATGTTACTTGTCGCAGCGACTTTGGCGACTCCGGTGCATCGCTGGCAATTGAAAAAAAGTGAACAAAAAATACAAAATGAAAATACTTGTAGAGAAAAACATTTAGCCGGCACTGGCACTGGCTTCTTCGACAATTGTGCAAATTTATGACGTTTGCAAATGCGGCTGCAGTGCGGTGCAGTATAAAATGCAGTGGCCAGCGATGCAGAGCCACCATTAGACAGCCGCCAGTTAGTGTGCCAGCAAATCCCCGAGAACGCGAACCGAACCGAACCAACATGATGAAATTGGTAGGACCGCAGGACTGTGGATAATCAGATCAGGATAACCTCTAACCTCGCCTCCTTCCAGATGCTAGTCGTTGGCTCGATGGCCCTGCTTCTGGCCGTGGCCAGTGCCCGGCCCCAGGGCGACGTGGAGGTGGTGGAATACGAATCGGAGAACATCGGAATCGGCGGCTACAAGTTCAGCTACAAGCTCAGCGATGGCACCAGCCGCACGGAGGAGGGTGTGGTCAACAATGCGGGCACCGAGAATGAATCCATCTCCATTCGTGGCTCCGTCAGCTGGGTGGCTCCCGATGGCCAGACGTACACCATTAACTTTGTGGCCGACGAGAATGGTTTCCAGCCGGAGGGCGCCCATTTGCCCAAGTAAAGGAGGCTCCCAAAAAAAAAAAAAAAACCCCATTCCCGGCCATAGAGTGAGGTGCTGAGGTCCTGGCCGCTGCCAGCTGTCCCTCGTCCCGTGGCAGCTGGCGCAGTCGGTCAGTTGGCCTTTAAGGTTAGTTAGTGATCAGTCAGTCAGTCAGTCAGTCAGTCAAGTCAGTGTCGTGCATTGTTTCTCTATTCCTTGTTACTCGCATTAAAGCCGATCTTTTGATTCTCGAAATAATGAGGTTTTTCTTTCGGGGCTGGATTTTATTTCCAGGACACTGAATGATGGCACCTTTAATCGCAGGTATTTTTTAATATTTCTAATTATATAGGAACATCTTCTAACTGTGCTTGAAATAATAAGAAAAACCCTTTACTTCGATAAACTCTTTATTTAATATTCAAATGTAAGATCTAATTACAGTGATTTCTTTCTGACAATACTATATATTAAAGGTTTAAAAACCTTTCCTCCTCCCTAGTTTATGTACAAGGATCTAAGGACTAATCACCAGCTTAGGGAGCCTGGGGAATGTGAGCTCCCTGGGGCTGGAATCCATTCTCATCGGCCACATAGGTAATGGAGTAGG
This sequence comes from Drosophila truncata, assembly GCA_008042515.1. Taxonomy (NCBI): domain Eukaryota; kingdom Metazoa; phylum Arthropoda; class Insecta; order Diptera; family Drosophilidae; genus Drosophila; species Drosophila truncata. The sequence continues at coordinate 60,151 of VNJQ01005012.1, read as the reverse complement.
TCTGTCCATCGTCGCCCACATAGCTAAAAGAGCCGGCCACCTGGAGGGCATCCTCCTCAGGACCCAGGTTCTTCAGGCTTCCATGCTGCTCCTGCTTGGTGCCATCGCTGGTCTCAAAGTTGTAGTTGTAGCTGTCGGCATTGACCTCGGAGGCCAGGTTCACGATCTCAGCTTCCGGGGCGGGAGCAGCCAGGCAGAGGGCCATCGAAAGGCAAGCGAACACGAGGATGCACTTCATCTTGATAAGATTTAAGAGGTTGTCAAGTTTGGGTTAGGACTCTTACTGCTCTATGGGATTCCAGCGGAGTGGCTTTTATAGGTGTACATCCCAGAAGGCGACTAATGCAATTAGCACTTGAAGCCAACTTGCTAAGTGTTAATTGAATTCCCACCCAAAGAGGGGGCTATAAAATCAATCGAATCAGTCGAGTTTCAGAACTTGGCATAATCTCAAAGAATTATTTTCAATAAAATCAGATAAAGTTTAGAGGCACTCATACTTTTTCCTTGCAAGCCTACGACTATTTAGGCTTTCGGTTTCTATAGACTTCAATATAATTTCTATGCACATATTTTATCAGCCAAAATTATGAACCACTTTGAGTTAAAATCTGTCTGCTTTTAGCCATTAAAATCAAACTAGTTTTTAGGCCTACGTTCGAGCTCAAAAAGCTCGGACTATAAATAGGCGGGCTATAGGCCTAGATACTTTAGTAATCTTTGAGTCTTCAACGATCCACACTTCAAATTCACCATGAAATTCGCCGTCGTCCTCGCTTTCGCCGCCCTCTTCGCCGTGGCCATGGCCGCTCCTGCCGCTCCGGGCAGTGAGGCTCAGATCCTCCGTTTGGAGTCTGATGTCGGAGTCGAGAGCTACAAATATGCGTAAGTGCCCGTCCCAACCGGATCTCAAGGATTAAGCCTCTTGACATGGCCCAATTTTCATAAATATTTTATATTAAACATGGCTAACGATCACACTTGTGATATTTTTGAGGGAAAAATCCCTAACATTTCCTAATAGAATTTAAAATCTAACTTAAATTATTTGTTAAAAATAAGTAATAAGCCCGAATTTCCTTCTTTCAGCTTGGAGACCAGCGATGGCGTTTCAAAGCAGGAGGAGGGACAGTTGAAGAACGCTGGAACCGAGCAGGAGGCTATCGTCGTCAAGGGATCCTTCTCCTTCGTGGCTGATGACGGCCAGACCTACACCGTCAACTACGTCGCCGATGAGAACGGTTTCCAGCCCCAGGGTGCCCATCTGCCCGTTGCCCCCGAGGCCTAAGTTTTAGGAGTTAAATAAATTGTTTATAAAAAATGAAATTTCCAATCTTTTGACTTCCAATTAGAAGCTAATGCAAATAGCTTTGGGCGTTAAACTTATTTAACTGATTAGGCTAATCCCCCAATGAGCTATGGGGTTTAGCAACACATTTTAATTAACAGAATATTATCAACAACTAAAACGGAAATGTACATCAACAAGTTAAAGTAGATCATTTCAGTAGCATTTTTTCAAAGATTTTAATATTGCTTTGTTAAAATTATTTATTGATTAAGTGGGTAGGTATCTTGATAATTTAAGGTGTAAAGTCGGATTAATTTAAATCCATATAAATCGAACATATTTATTTGCAATTAGCTTTATTTTTAGCAGCTTTATTTCAGAGGAAAGAGCTTGTCAAACTTATATTTTTTATAATTAGTAAAGGTAAATCAAGGTATAAGTACCGCCTTAACCAATAACGTAGTTCGTAAAAAACAGAGCCCAAACGAGACCTAAAGGAGCTTGGTGTGCTCATTGCGAATTTGAAAACGAATGTACATATTATAACCTAATAAAAAATATTATAATTTTGGTTTTTATAAGCTTAGTTATCAATCAATTTTCTTTGTATTGCCAATGCCAAAGTTTGATCCACAATTATTTGAACACAATGAAATTTAAAATTAATTATGTAAATATAGTACCAAAAATCTTATTCGATTGTATATTTCCATTGTAGATAGTTATTGTATATTATGTTACAGCTTTAAGAATACGTAGAACTTTGTAAAAATATTTTACTAAAAACAAAACAAAAACTATAAATGAATATATGCAGTAAATCTATTTTTGTAAAATTTATATTTTTGTAAATTTTTCCTCTCCCTTTCCCAACGAAAAGATGAAGTGTTTTTTAATAACCAATTTATTTAACATCTTAAATTTAGGCAACGGGAATATCCGCACCCTGGGGCTGGAAACCGTTCTCGTCGGCGATGTAAGAGATGGAATGGGTCTGGCCTTCAGGATCAACCCACGAGTAGGATCCCTTCACGGCGATAGCCTCATTCTCGGATCCAGCGTTCTGCAACTGTCCCTGCTCTTGCTTTACAACGCCATCGCTGGTCTCCACACTGAAAGAAGGAAGTTGGGTTTTATTAGGATTAATATCAAGGATGTCGATATATTATAAAACTTATTTTAAACAAATTTTTTAATTAGTTTTAAAATACTATTTAGAAATTTTATGGATTTCTCCCCTTAAATATATCACAAGGATTACCGATAGCCACGCTTAAAATAAAATATATATGATAATTGAGCCATGTCAAGAGGCTTAATCCTTGAGATCCTGATCGGTCGGGCACTTACGCATATTTGTAGCTCTCGGGTCCGACATCGGACTCCGAACGGAGGACTTGAACATCAGAAGGAGCGGCCATGGCCACGGCGAAGAGGGCAGCGAAAGCGAGGACGACGGCGAATTTCATGGTGAAGAATTGGACGTTGATCGTTGAAGACTCAAAGATTACTATGCTGATAGGCTCGGCTAGCCGCCTATTTATAGTCAGAGGGTTTTGGTGCTGGGCTCAGCATAATTGGCGACACACACAGCAGTCAAAACTTGTTTAATGACAATATCAAAGAAAAAGAAGAAACCCTACCGAATATGATTAACAAATATGGTTTTGTTTGTGGATCAACCATCAACTGGTTGTTAGCAATAAAAATAGTATCAAATGTATAATATGTATGTTCTCGATCGACTGCAAAGATAAACTTAAGCAAAAAGCACAGCTCTATATATTTTTAAATAATTCAAAAAGGAAAACGAAAATGAATGCTTACTATTTTAAACATAAATGAGTATTGGCTGCTATTTTGGGAGTCTAGGAAATATTCAGATGTTTGTTATATATATTTTTAGCTACATAATGAAATATTAAATAATAAATTTAGAGTGATTTAGAAAAATTACTGGGGAACAACAATAGGAATTTGAGTTACCAGACTTTTATGGGATTAAATTTAACCAAGAAAGACTAAAATACCTTTTAATTTTCGATTAATCCATGTTGACACGTAATGCGATGTTGTGAAAATTAAGGAAAGCCAGAATTATCCCAAAGAAAATGCAAAGTTTGTTCGTTTTAAGCAACTTGAATTTTATTTATCGGTGATGGAGGGACAACTTAGGCCACGGGGGCAACGGGCAGATGGGCACCCTGGGGCTGGAATCCGTTCTCATCGGCCACATAGGTGACGGTGAACTTCTCGCCGGTCTTCTCATCGACCCACGAGTAGGCTCCGTGTACGACGGCGGCCTCGTGCTCGGTTCCGACGTTCTTGAGGACACCATCCTGGTTGATGCTGGTTCCGTCGCTGGTCTCCAGGTTGGAGCTCCACTTGTCTGGTCCGACATCGGAGTCCAGGCGCACGATCTGGGCGTCGTTGGGGTAGGCAACGGCCATGGCGAAGAGGGCGACGAAGGCGACAATGAGGAACTTCATGGTGGTGCTGGTTAGAGAGCTGGGAACTGTCTGATGCTCCACTGCAGTTGGGCGGGGATTTTTATACGCGGTTTGCACAATGCAAAAGTCAGAGGTGAGGTAGCATTGAGCAAATTTGCCAAAAATTTGCCCAAATTCGCACAAATTCGCGAACCGAAATTTGTCAAAATTCGCCAAAATTATGCCAATCTATTTGCATTTGTTCCGGTTTAACTGGAAACTAAAGCAGCGACTGCACTACAAAATCCAAAGCCGGCAGCCGAGTCGGATCCGCACTATTGTCGCCGAACCAGCTGGGCCAGTGCATCCGCCATGGTAACAGCGAGTGGCTAAGGCCAAGATCAAGCTCATGTTTTGCATTTTAAGTTGTGCACATTTAAGTCATGTCAGAGCTTAGATAAATGCGTCTAAATGAATGCAAGATGGTTGGATACTCTAATTGGACAGTTATTATATTTATTTGTTGAAAATTAAAGAGGGGGTTTTTATTAATATAATAATTAGATATTATTTTTAATTATTAATTTAGAAAAAGCTTGGTCCTTAAGCAACATATTTTCTTAGATATTTCGTTATTAATTTGATATGCTTTTTTTATGATATCTTTACATATTTAGTAAACATTTTGATTTATATATTTTTTTATAAATATTAGGTATGTATTATGTACTAATTTCTGGTTTATTTTCTTAAGAAAGGTTGTTAACCTCGAAGAGCACGTTAGTGTAAGTTTGTAATCCTTAAAGCAATAGTGAAAAATATTAAAAACTGTATACCTATATTTATTTTATGTTTTATTTTTAATTTTTTTTTTATGGTGCTTAAACAGTTGAGGAAAATATTAAAAATTAATCACAATAAGATTGGTCTAACCTTACAATCTAAGGAAAACACAATCATATTTTTTTTTATTTTGGAGGGTTTACTACGTGATAAATGTAATATATAATTATGTAAATGTAATATAGCTATTTTAATTATTTTTTTTTATTGATAGTACATAAAATTTTAAAATATTTTATTTTATTCATTTTAAATGTTGAAAACATCCTCTTAAATTTTGTTTACATTAAAATGGCATCTTAAAACATATTTAATCAATAATGCAGTTAATCCAGAATAAACAGAACTGCAATTACAGATTAAAGTTAATTAATATATCAAGATAGTATATGTGTGTTTAGCAAGTAATGACATCTTTATTGTTTTGAAGAATTTGATATATTTTATAGATTTTATAATAACAAAACATTTCTTAGAATATACCAAATATTCATATTCTAAAGAGTATGCAAAATTCGCTGCAGATGGACATCTTTTTTTTAATAAACAAAAATTAAGAAATACTATTGACCAGCTGATACCACAACAAGCTTTCACGTGGAGCTACTTCTCTTCATAGAATAATGAATCCCAATATATTTTATTCTTTCCTTAGAAAAATACAAATATTTCCTGGGTAACATAATTAATTTCCACACCGGATGTACCTGTATTTGTGTGAAGAAAATGATAAAAGTCAGTGCCATGTTATTTGCAATTAACAATCATTTTATTTTAGTCTCTGAATGAACAAATTTCGCGTAAGGATCGACAGTTGATTTAAGCAACTGGGGCAACGGGCAGATGGGCGCCCTGGGGCTGGTATCCGTTCTCATCGGCCACATAGGTGATGGTGAACTTCTCGCCGGTCTTCTCATCAACCCAGGAGAAGGAGCCGTGGACAACGGCGGCCTCGTGCTCGGTGCCGACATCCTTGAGGACACCATCCTGGTTGATGCTGGTTCCGTCGCTGGTCTCCAGGTTGGAGCTCCACTTGTCTGGTCCGACATCGGAGTCCAGGCGCACGATCTGGGCGTCGTTGGGACGGGCCACGGCCATGGCGAAGAGGGCGACGAAGACGATGAGGAACTTCATGTTGGTGCTGGAGTTGGTGGATAGAGAGCTGCGAACTGTCTGATGCTCCACTGCAGCTGGGCGGGGGCTTTTATACGCGCCGAAAGTTTGCAAAATTCGCTAAAATCGCTCAATTCGCGAATTTCGCGAAATGCAAAAGTCAAAGGTGGCACGGATTCATACAAATGAGTTCTGCTAATATTTATGTAGATCTGTAGATTTGTGCGGACGGATAATGAGCGCATCGTTATTTCAGCATTGTTTCCGGTCAAACTGGACTGGCGCGTCAAACTATTGTCACCGAAAACCTGAGCCGCGATGAGCTGCATCTGGGAGGAGATGCGGCGGGGGACCCGCCACCGGTCGCTGATCTTTTGAGAGCCAAAACCATTGGAAGAAAACCAAATCAAAACGTTTCATTTAACACATTCACACACATTCCCCTCTCAACATTTGAATGCTGCATAAGACGACGCTTTTGCATGCTCAAATAAAAAACGTTTTTATTTGTTTATTCGCGCACATGTTATATCATTTAATTACTAGAGGTGTTATATATATTTCCTTAACGTTTCAGGTGGAAAGCCTTAACTGGTGAGGAAAGCCTGCAAATTTTTATTGTCTTTTTGTAAATTTTTCTGTAAATTTATCAGAGTTTAAGTGGGCAACTTATAGGAATCATTTTAATGGAACCATTTCTTAATGGATATATTTGATGTCCATTAGGTAATGTTAGCCCTGTTGTTTTTCATTCCAATTATTTTATTATAATTAGTTGTTGTATGAAAATATAGAAAATGAAACTGATAGAACGTATTGTTTGCATTTATTTACCTTTTCCTATGTTTGTAACTCTTTTCTGGCATCTGCTAGCAGTAAAATATTTAGAGGTATATTCAGCCTAAACTTGTGCGGAAATTCAGGAAGTTTTTATTAATTTAAACAATTATTTTGGAACTTCATTTATTTTGTGTTTTATTAAAGGTATTAAATAAGGTAAAGCTGTAGAAAGAGTAATATATTACTTCTAAATCACTTATGGGTTATCATTTAATAAGACATTTTTAAATTCAATTTCATTCGAGGAAAAACCATTAAGAAATGTATTGCTCATTATTTGTTTCTTATTATTATTAATTAAATTAGATATTTTAATATTTTGTATGTAGCAGAAAAGAATCTATTTATTGATTTTCATAAAATCAAAATTTGATTGTGCAATATATATATTTTTCAAATTTGAGTGGGCTAAAAGTCTCTAATAAAAATATATAGGTCGATGCTATTGCTATACTATTGCGAACTTTTGAAATTTAATAAAATTACTAATATGGAATATTAATAAAAAATCTGTTGGGATATTAGGACTAATCTCGGCACACTTTTTAAACATGAGAATAAGGTTAAACTCATGTTTGGATATGTGATAAAAATGTGAATATGTGGAATGTCATGTGATGGTCTCTTGATGAATTGCAGGCCAAGCGGAAATTGCGTGATTAAAATGCAATAAGTATATAAAAATAAATACTTTAGAGTTTCGTGATAATAAATAGTCCATGTTTGTTTCGATTTTCTTGCCGCGTTTATTTAATAATCAACTAGAAACCATTATAGAATAGAACAGCTCTCGGTTAGCGCATCCGCTTTAGTTGCTGATGGGCACATTGGGCAGATGGGCGCCCTCAGGCTGGAATCCGTTCTCATCGGCGACATAGTTGACGGTGTAGGTCTGGCCGTCATCTGCGACGAAGGAGTAGGAGCCGCGGACGACGATGGCCTCCTGCTCGGTTCCAACGTTCTTCAGCTGTCCCTGCTCCTCGTGCTTCTTGCCATCGCTGGTCTCCAAACTGTGAGAGGAGGAAAATTGGATTTGATTAGGAAGGAATATCGGAAAGATCAATATATAATCGTGCACATTTTTAGCTATTAATTTGTTGTTCTATACGAATATTAATAGACACAGCTTTGGCACATTCTTGCATCCATTTTTGTACGAAGTAGTTCCACTACTTTTTCGATTCATTTAAATAATCACAAAGAGTAATTCCTATAGGGGCTTAATCCTTGAGAGCCGGCACTGGTGGATACTTACGCAAAGTTGTAACCCTCGGGCTGGACATCGGACTCCAGGCGCAGGATCTGGGCATCCGCATCGGGAGCGGGGGCAGCCAGGACGACGGCGAAGAGGGTGGCGAAGACGAAGACGATGGCGCACTTCATAGCTGATTTGTTTTGGATTTTTTTATTGGGGAATTCGATGGGAAACTGCGACCGAACGGCTAGTCAACGTTACTTGATTTGTGATGTCTGTGGCCACGTCCAGGCGTTTATATAGTCGCATCCGCGGCCATCAATCGAAGAAAAGTTAGTCGAAAATAAAAATGACTAATTACACGCCGAGCACAGGCACCGCGAAGCCAACAAATTGGCTTGAAAAACGCACCAACAACCACAGGTAGCAAACGATGAAAAAACCAAAAACAACCATACCAAGGCACCAAATAATAACGTAAAACAAAAACTTCTAAGGCAAACAAATCGACGCCGTTTTTAGGAAATACACCTCATCATCATCATTTGCATTTTTCGTGAATCAATCAATCCAATCGCTTCCAAGTCGAAGACAACGAGCCCCAACATTTTTGATAATCCATAGAGCTATATATTCATATTTATTTTTTGGCACCGCGGAGTGGGGGCCCCCGGTTTACGTGCCCTGCAGCAACAGAAGCATTCAAGCCCCCTCATCATGGGTCCAGTTGGAAGCGGAGGTGGAGTTGATACTCAAGAGGAGTTAATTTTCTATGCATTTCCGTAAAGAATATAAATAAAGTACTAGGGAACAGCAGGATATCCTCTGGCTATAAATTAAATCATTAAAAATGCACACTTTAGTGTGGTTTTTCGCTTATCAAATCAAATGTCAACAATTTCTTTTCTTTTAAAATTATTTTACCAAGATCCTTTTGTAAATTATAAATTTTAATATAATTAATATTACTCTATTTTATTTGGGACTACAATTATGTAAAGTTATTTTCCTGAAACGAATTTGTGTGTCTCTTAATAAGCTTATAGATTTATCTCAAATAATTTGTAAAGCGACTTTAATGTTTATAAATTTGCTTAAATAAATGTTTAAATTTTTAACCTAACCAGCTGAATTTAAGTAAGAAACCTAAATAACAAATAACTTTTGTAATGAAAAGCTTGCAAAAATAATGTAATATACCTTTATATTATTTAAAGTATATTATTTAAATATTATTTTAATACAAGTAAAAATGTAGATTACTTTACTTTACATTAAACTAATCATTAGGCAATTTTTTAGATAAATCCTAAGTTCTGATTTTTTGTTTAAATGATTTGCGGTGAAATTAAATATTTAAAATGCTAAACGAGTACATTGTAAGCCCTTTAAATTGTGTGCCAGATAAGATTAACCAGAAACTCATATGAAAATGTGATGGGATTTCATAATATTTATTATTATTTTATATTTCTCTTTCTATTATTCATATGTCTTAATATTTCCCCTGTTTAATAATCATTTAAATGAATTATTCAATTAAAAGAAAAAGTTTGTTTACGAAATGAATGAATGCATCTTTAATATTACGATTTTTTCAGGCGAAACTTAAACATAGTTAACACATTTATGCTGGACTGGAACTACAGATGGTGGTGAGTGACTGACAAGGATCCTCGGCCTTACTGGACGGCCCTGGGCAGATGGGCGCCCTCCGGCTGGAAACCGTTCTCATCGGCCAGATAGTTGATGGTGTAGGTCTGGCCATCATCGCCGACATAGGCGTACGAGCCGCGAACCACAAGGGCCTCGTGGTCAGTGCCCACGTCCTTCAGCTGGCCCTCCTCCTGGTGCGACTTGCCGTCGCTGGTCTCCACGCTGCGAAGAAGCGAAAGAGTTAGCCTTGACACAGTTCGGTTGGTGGTGGAGAAGGGGAGGAGAGACTTACGCAAACTTGTAGCCCTCGGGCTGGACATCGCTGTCGAAGCGCAGCACCTGGGCATCGGAGGCTGGAGGAGCTGCCAGGACGCTGGCGAGCAGGCAGGAAAGGACGATGACGGCGGCAAACTTCATGTTGAATTCTTGTGGGAACTGACTCAAGTGCGTTGGGCTGGAGGAGCTGGCAGGTAATGCTTGCTGCTCCCTCGGCGAGTGTCCCATTTATACTCCTTTCGGCCATGTACTGTGTACAATGCAGGGCGTGTAAGTCAATCGCCGGCAATTACCGGCGCAAAAGAAACCACTGTCGACGCAGAAAAAAGAGTGGGAGCCGCAGAAACTGGTTTCTCGCATGGGTTTCCTTTGACCCACACTGCTTACCCGGTTACCTAACCAGTCGCTGGATGCTGAATGCTGGATTGATGGATGGATGGATGGGGGGAGGTTCGCCGTTTTGCGATTGATTGATTGCCAGCGACAAGATACTCTCGTTGGTACACACACTTCATTTGTCTCGAACAAATTAACTGCAAAGTGCGCCCTGCCCAGCAATGAGTTGCGATAGCTTCCATAGAAACCCAAAGAAATAGTCAATAAACTGGGGAATTGGGTCAGCTTTGTGGGCCGATGACTGGACCCAATAAAAAAGAGTGTTTGCCATTTCACATTTCAATGTCAAGAAAGGTGTTAATATATCTGAGAGGAATATTATAGGAGATTATTGAGATAACAAAGATTTATTATAATTAAATGAAGTTTAAGCTTATAGTAGTTTTTTATTACAAATTTTCATTGTTCTTATTACTAGACTTAGAGAAATTCAACGTATATACAAGATACAAGAAAATTTCTAGAACAATAAATATATAAATATTATGCCATAATTTTAGCCTTTCAAAAATGTTTTCTTTTAAATTGATACAGAAATATATTTGGAAACATAATAATTATAGCTAAGATTTAGTTTTCTTCATAGTAAGTATTTAATAAATTCAATATAAATAATATAAATAAATTAAAATTAAATTTGTGTATACTTTTCTGATATTTAAATATTTTTGAGTGCAATATTTGTATTGATACATCTTAATTTAACTCATCGTCCCAATATCTATCCCCATCTTAATTTTTTGTAAATTTTCCAGCTCATTATAAGGCATAAACCTTCCATTATTATATATATATTTGTTCGTTACTTCTATGTCAATCAGCGCCTAAAGGTCTGCGGTGATTTTAGAGGGTTAAGGCAACACCATTTGAACTTTTTCGGAGCGTCTTCGTTTGCTTTCAATTTCATTTGGACTTGATTTGCCTGCTTGGCGGCTGCTTGCCTGCCTGCCGCTCGGAGTCATTTGGATATATTCATTCGCATTTTATTACACAAATTTTGGCCGTTAATTAGCCAGAGTACGGATATATTGCACGTTGTTTGCGCAATCGGAGTTAGTCGCTAGCGCGGATCGGTGCAGGACAGATGATGATAGATGGCCGCCGGATTAATACTGATCCTAATCCTGGCCAGCTGCTGTCTGGATTTTAGTTATGCCGCCGCTGCCGATTCCGCCCAGATACTGAGATATGAGAATGCCAATACTAACAGCGATGGCTATGCCTTCTCGTAAGTACATACAAATGTTAATGACCTTTAAGGTCTTTAATTATCTCAAGAAAACGATGTGATAAATTTGATGTTGCCATAAACTGAAATTTTACCATCAAACCTCAAGCTTTAAGCTTTATTTGTCACTGTGTAGGCGGCTCAGGGTCAAGGTCGCAATGGAAATATTTCATTTTCTTTATACTAATCCGGATTGATTGATTTCCCCGCCAGATTTGAGACCAGCGATGGTATCTCGCGCGAGGAGTCAGCCACGCTGAAGAACCCGGGAACCCCCGAGGAGGCCATCTCCGTTCAGGGCAGCGTCGACTGGGTGGGACCCGATGGTGTCCACTACAAGCTTAACTACCTGGCCGACGAGAATGGCTTCCAGGCCCAGGGCGAGCATCTGCCGCAGGCAGAGCACTGATCACGTGATAGCTTTGGACTTTGCTAAAAAAAAAAAATCACAAATGTATATATAAATACACATAAAGCGAAACCACCAAATAGCAGACAGTAGACAATAGAAGTTAAATACATAATAATAAAATATAGACACATATGGATATTCACTGCCTTAGACACATACATATATATGGGCATAAATTTTCACCCATCGAAATTGAATTGTATTCTAGGCGGGGAATTAGCATATACATTTGTATCTCATCTCCAGCCGAAACCCGTTTGCTCCGGAGATGCCGTAACCGAGTAGCAGCGATCTTCGATCTCCAATCTCTGGTGTACGCTATCTGCGATCCGCGGGAGCTGCCTGACCAAACCGGTTCAATAAACGCACCCGAAAAGCACCCCAAACCCCAAACAAAGGTTGCCAAAAAAGACAAAGGAAAAGAAATACAAAAAACCAAACAACAATTAAAGAAGCTCACCATGCTCTGGCAACGAAAGTGAGAACTTCGGGGGAAAAGGGCATTTTTTCGGGCAATTAACCCGAGCTTCTGTCATTTATCAATCGTAAAGTGCCAAATAATCGGTCCTGTCTTAGCCTAGACGTGTCACAGGACACTGGGAAAAATTAGTTATATTTATATTATGTTAATGAGATTTTAAAATATTATGTTTTATACTTTTTTGTGAGTTTTTGTTACATTTTTAGCTTTTGAAAATGTTTTCTTAGTTTAGTTTTAATAAAAAATTTATGATGTAAATTAATTAAGAGTTCTTTTTGGATAAATTGACATTTATACAATTTAAAAAAAAAAACATCAAGAGAAGGAAATAAATAATATTATATTTGTTTAATGGTTTTTAATGTAGTATGAATTATAAATAAGAAGTTAAGCATTTAAAACTCTTGAATTAAAGTAAAAATTTATATATTATTATATTATATCGATTATATATATATAGAAAAATATTTATCATTTACATATTTACATTTTACATTATAAATTTTAGTTTTTTTTCCATGTGCATCGCTCTTTACAGCTTATGGCATGATTTATGCTGGCCCAGCCCGGCAAATGACCTGCAATGGCATTACGCATACGCCCTGTTGTCCGTCGATGTATTGTAGGGCATAGCCCAGGTTCAGCCACGGCCTGACTGAGCTGATCTGAGCTTGGCTTTGGCTTTTGTTGTCTTGCTGCCACTGCTGCTGCTGCTGCTTAGGTTGCTGTTGCCGGTGCTGGTGGTAAAAAATCGTTTTTATTTTATTGACTAAGGTCATCAACAAGCACTCAAGCCGAAGCCTCAGCCGCTGACGATGAGCCGCGGAGCTGCGGCACCGTGGATGGGTTAATGTGAAGACAATGATGAGCCGCGTAATCTTGAATCTCTCGTGCTGAGCCTCAGCATCATCTTCACTTGTACAGCAAATGCAGCTGACAAGCACATGGAGCTAAATGTGGAGGTTTTCGTTTCGTTTTCGGATTCGATACAAGACTTTTGGAGGTTAAATCGCCCAGCCTTAATCGGAAATTGTGTCAGCAGGCGGAAATGCTGGACAAGTCACAAGATAAGTACAAAATTACTCATTGAGGAAATACCGAATTAAAAGAAGGAATTAAGTTCATAAATAATAAAAAAATAACTAAAGAAAATATATAGAAATTAAAAGAAACTACTATTTAATTGTAAGAGAAATTAATGCCTTATTTTCTGGAAGATTCCCAAAGTTCCAAGTTAATTTATTTGTAGAAAAACCGTCATTTTTATATTTTGCCTATATAAATAAATATATTTTCCAAGAAAAATATTGGCAGACATTTTTTACCCATCTCTAAAACACATCTTATATCAAAAAAAAGGAAATATTATATATTTAATGGAAATAAAAACTATATTTAATGACTAATTATAACCTTTGTTGGCAAGAAATTAACTTCTTCCTCCTGCTCTTGCCACTTCCTGAACATATTTCGTGTACTTAGTTAACTTGTCGAGCAGTGAGGAAGCTCTTTGGGAGTTTTATGGCCAATCTTTGCTGCCATCACAAATTGTTAAGTTGGTAAGTGCAAACACAGACGTTGCCATAGCCATTGACCTATTGCCACAGATCCAAATGCGTGCTGTGGAGGTGCCTACAGTATTGTGTGTCTGTGTACTTATAGCCAAACACGCGCATTGGCCAAATATTTATTTGCCAAGAGGCCCAAACACATTTCATTATCACTTGCCCCATCATCTTCAGCTCGATCTCGGATCTTGGATTTTACTTTCAGCTCCCGTGGCGAGGCAATTGAGATGAGATGAGTCGCACATCAAACGCTTAATGGTCTTCAGCTTTATTTACTTTTTGTTGTATTTTTTTTATTTTTTGGCTTGTTCAATTAAAAGCTTAACACACTCGGCTCACACGCATTTGCCTTCAATTACCTGCGTATGGGTGGGACAATTGTGTGAGCATTTAAGGTGTTTGTTATGGTTCGCCGGCCAAGTCTAAGTGTCTGTGTGTGTGCTTTGGCCTGGCCAGTTATAAATAGCTCAGCACTCATTGCAGGGCGCCACATATCGAGTTAGTGCCTAATTGTGATAACTACCGGAGCGTGCTGTACCGAAACCACAACCGAAACAGAAACTTTACTTCAAGGAAGTCTACAAAATAAATAAATTCATACGAAAATGCAGTCCTCCAGCCTGTGTGTCCTGGCCGTGTGTGCCTTTGCTCTGATTTCCTCCCTCAGTGCTGCTCCGTTGGATGACTCGCAACATGCCACGATCCTGCGCTATGAGAACGACAACATCGGAGTTGATGGCTATAACTTTGGGTGAGTTAGATAAGGGAAAAAAAATTAAAAAAAGGGATAACTCCAATAGAAACAATAAAGGAAATATCCTAAAAGCTTAAAAAAATATGTACATCAAATTCTGAAATTTATGTTATAAGAAAATTTACTATATAAAGTTAATATAAAATATAGGGAACGAAATATAATAATAGTTTCATTATAGAACCCAAAATAAATTATTTAGAATTTTGCATAAACAGTATTTTGTCAAAAAATAATTATAATAATTCCTTTGCTAACATAAACTGTTATCATTAACTTTTTTCAGTTACGAAACCAGTGATGGCATCACCCGCCAGGAGCAGGCCGAGCTCAAGAACGCTGGCACGGATCAGGAAGCTCTCAGCGTTCGCGGCTCCGTCAGCTGGGTGGCACCCGATGGTCAGACCTACACCCTGCACTACATTGCCGATGAGAACGGCTTCCAGCCCCAGGGTGATCATCTGCCCCACAACTAAGTGTGTGTTTTCTCAAGAGCCTTAGGACCAGTATTAATCAGTATTTGTTCATTTTGTAAAATATAAATCAATGTACGAACCCTTAAATCATGTTTCCTCCAAAATATAATAATAATAATCAAGTCAAGACAAAGGAATTTATTTTTATAAAATTATTTCCATAAATATAATTATTCCTAGAAAGTCTTTTACGAAAGTAAGTTCGTTCCTTGAACCCGGATCACTTGCTAACGAAGGTATTTATATTTAGTAGGGCCTCACATAATCATAACGTGTTTCTTTGGGGGCGAAATGAAAAGAAAAGTATGTGACGCAATAGAAGAACAGGCAGAAGAACAGGCAGAAGAACAGGCTTTGTATTCAACAGTCCGAGTTCTCTTCAGAGCCTCATCGCGCATACGCACCGTTGGACGTCGCAATGCGGTGTGTCTCGTTTTGTCTGGGCGACTTCGCCCGGATGGCCTTCGGCATGGCAGAAATTTGCAAATTTTTGGCACGTTGAAACTTGTTTGCGTTTTTGTTGGCTTTGTAATTAATACATAATTAAAGAGTGGCGGGCGCATAGTGAAATATGTGCGAGCGAGCGATCGAAACCGAAGTTTTTGAAGGTTAATTTCAGGCGTTGATTTAAATTTCATGCGATGCTAATGAAATTTGGAAGATGCCTCTGCCTCTGCCTCTGTTAAAAACAACAACCACAACCACAGGGCATATATTAATATATGCATGGAATAAAAGGCGACACTGATCAAACTAGTTTCCACTAAGCCGATCGCTCTCGGCGATCATCTTCTTGCTGCTGACGTAGTTGCCATGCCCATGCCCAATTGTGGGTTGAACACACTTTACTAATGTCTGCCCGATTTACATATCTATTATTGGCCGGCAGAAGTGCTTTAAGAAATAAAATATATAATTTTTCCTCTATTTTCTAGCGGTCATTTCCGGTTCTAAAGAGGAAAGAGGCTTTAATTTCTTAAAACTTATTCCTGCTAGAGATTTATAGATTTAGTAAATTGCTTAAATATTTTTTAGGCACAATAAACTTTACTTTTTTTTTATTAAATTTCTTAATATACACTAGGTTAAGGTTATAAATTATTGTAGTTTATAGGCCAATTTTGATAAGAAATATTTAATAAAATATTTGGAAATTTAATTTGTATATTTTTGTAAGGTAATACTTATCATTAGGAGTATAAACAAGATCCTTTTCTTTATAAAATGCATTAAATTAAATTATTTTCCTATATAAATATTATTGTTTTTACATTTTGTAACTTACTGAGAACCCTCTTGGTTTTAAAAGGATCTTCTCTTAATAATTTATAAATAAAATAAAACCAACTATATAGTTCATTGATCTTTATCTAGATTCCAATTCAATCAACCATTACCTAGACATTACTCAATGTTTATTTGTGGTCCAAAGAGCTGGAAAAAAACATAACCTGCTCAGACCATAAAAATAACTTGCTAAATGGCTGTGTGTAATTCAATTTAAATTTAATTTAATTAACAGCATAATCCGCAGACTCACTGAAGGTGAAGAGAAACAAGACCAAACCCAATTCAACACCTTCATATAAAAGAGTCAATCCATCAACCTATATCATTCGCAGCTAAGCCCTCGATATCCATACACACCAGTCCCACAGTCACCATGAAGTTCCTGATTGCCTTTGTCGCCCTCTTCGCCCTGGCGCTTGCCGCTCCACCCCGTTCTTCCTCCGGTGATGCTGTGGTCTTGGTCCAGAACTCCGATGTTGGACCCGAGAGCTACAATTACAAGTAAGTTAATAGGGAATTACCCCAAGAGAATATTAATATTATACATAATATTAATCCTCCTCAGCTTTGAGACCAGCGATGGCCAGAAGGCCGAGGCTGCCGGTAAGCTGAAGAACATCGGCACCGAGCAGGAGGCTCTTGCCGTCCATGGATCCTTCTCCTTTGTGGGAGACGATGGTGTCACCTACTCCGTCAACTATGTCGCCGATGAGAATGGATTCCAGCCCCAAGGAGCCCATCTGCCTGTGGCCTAAGCTGTATTAGTCATCCTTTCTGAGGGAATAAGAATATAAGTTACGGAAAAACTCATGCAAATATTGATGAATATTAAAAACCAATTTAGTACTTAAAATATAATTTGTTTTATTTAGAGAAAAACAAAAGCTACAGCAAACTTTTGTCATTATTTCATAATTAAAATATTTGTTTAAATGAAAGTTTTCAGCCAGGTCTACCTAAACATTAATAATTAATATTTTTGTAAGATCTTAATCGATTATCTAAATATATATCAATAATTATTAAAACAAGGGAAATGTTTTAATACAGCTTTTTAATGAAGCCTCTTTTTATATTATCCGAAATAAGATAATAAATATAAAAAATATAAAAATATAAAATTAGTTTATTGAAAAATATGTATGTAGGAAATTGTAAAATAACGATGATAGTTACCTACAGTATAAATACTATAATACCGAATAAACTCGATTAAAAGCAATTTGCATTGAGTAATTAATTCTATTTATAAAAATAGTAGCTCCCGCAAAGCAAACAATAAATGTTAATGGGGAATTAGAGTCTCACATTAGTTAATAGTTAGAATGGATTCAACAAGGGTTTATTTCAATTGAGTTAGGAGTTCATAAATAAATTTGCATTTTGATAATGGTTAGAGGTAGTTTGCAATTACCCAGCAACCAGAAGTTAAATAAATAAATAAAAATGTATATTTCGGATTATTGAACTCGTGCTGAGGCTTGTGAATTAAATTTACGGCTTCACCGCAATTTATTCATCAATGGGCTGAGTTATTGATTTTGAAATAGCATTCTATGGGACTACTTGAACAATTTTTATGTTCTTCTAATTAAGTAGATCTTTAAGAACATAATATACTAATTTTTTTGCTAGATGTTATCAGCTGCGCTGATAATTTCTCGTTCTACTACAAAGAGATAAATATCGATTTAATGCAAAGTCATTTTGCAAAAAATAAGAAAACAACAATTCGCTATAATTTTTTGCAAATGCGACCGATATTGATTTGCATTTCAAGCTTTAGCCTGAAATCAACACACTTTATTTCGCATTATGCTTCGACTAGTTTTGCATTAATTTCGCGATGCATTTGCATTAATTTCGCGATAGTTGGCACATCCCTCCATATAAAGGAGAGCAAACCATTGGAGAGCATCATTCGTTTGAGATCCGTAGATCAAAACAGCAACCAAAAATCACCATGAAGTTCCTGATTGTCTTCGTCGCCCTCTTCGCCCTGGCTGTGGCTTCTCCAACAGCTGAGATCCTCCGTTCGGACTCCGATGTCGGACCCGAGAGCTTCAAATATGGGTAAGTAAACTAAAAGCTGGTTCAGTAAGGATGCACAACTGACTTCCGACTTCCTTATCAGCTTTGAGACTAGCGATGGAGTTGCCGCTTCGGCCGAGGGACAGCTGAACAACATTGGATCCGACCACGAGTCCCTCGCCGTCCATGGCTCCTACCGTTTCGTTGGTGATGATGGCGTCACCTACGAGGTCAAGTACGTCGCCGACGAGAACGGATTCCAGCCCCAGGGTGCCCATCTGCCCGTGGCCTAAGCTGTTGCACGGGGATTCCCCCCTGTTCCTTGTTAATACCGTTAAGCCTGGCCCTTCCTTTTGAGGGTCAGAGGGTCTAAGTCAAAAAAAGAAAATTATTAAAGAAAAATGAGTACATGAATTAAATGTGTGTTTCCAATGGGAAGGAATAATTATTGGTTCAATCCTGAAGAGTATAAGGATAACCATCCACTTAAAATTAATAATATTTTCGGAGAGAGGTATCCTTTTAATCATATTATTTCAAAACCAAATGTTTTTGGAAATGTGTCAGATTATAATTAGGTAAATGGGATAGAAAGGTAAAGGGGTTTGGGTCTTATAAACCTCTATACCTAACATTTGTATTTAAACGTTTCTTTAAAGAAATTGTTAAAACCCTATTCATTTTTGGACCGTTCATTTGTAAATTACCCTTTGCTTATTGTCTCTTCTTTAATAAGTTGTACATAAATATTCAATAATTTTAAATGTTTGGAGTAGACCTATGAGAGATTATTTCATTTAAGTGTTTTCTTACAATTATTATACAACTTAAAATTGGAAGTCGATGATTTAAACTATTTTTATTCCTATACATAGAATAATGATGGGTGAAATGTAAATGATTGCCAAAAGACATATGTATATATTCTCATTCGATATTAAAATCGTATTTATTTTTTGATACTAAATTATTGAAATTTCTTTTTATTTTTTGTCAATTTTATTAAATTGTCATACTTTGTTAAATGTTTAATTTTAGAATAAAAACAAAACTGACACAGAAAAGCTATTCGCGATGAAATGAATGCTTTCTTAGCTTTCTTTATGATTGTTTTTAATCTAAGAATCTTCCACAAAGTTTATATCGATTAATATCGATTGAAAATCGGTGGGAGACGCCTAACTCAGTTTTTTGTCATAGCCCAGAATCATTATATATAATATATAAATAATAATAATTATAAGTAAGACTGAAGCTTCTATAAGGCTTCGTGGTTATCAAGAAATTTTACTACTTACTTTCCTGTTATCAAAAATATGATTTAAAGTTATTCTGCTGCCTTTCCTTATCGTTTTAATATGCAATATCTGCCCCATTGACAACAACACCCATGCCTTTTCAATAAAAAGACAGGTTAGTAAAGCAAGTGCTACCGATTCCGACGGAAAATGTTGATTTGCATTTCGTATCGGAGTTTAAACGATTCATTTTTAACCTGAAACCAATTTCGAACATTTTTCGCATTATGCTTTGACATTATGTCTCGCTGCGTTTGCATTGACATCGCCCCAGTTTTCGTATCCATATAAAGGGGGTCGAGCCATCGGACAGCATCATTCGTTCGAGATCCGCAGATCAAAGCAGCAACCAAAAATCACCATGAAGTTCCTGATTGTCTTCGTCGCCCTCTTCGCCCTGGCTGTGGCTTCTCCAACAGCTGAGATCCTCCGTTCGGACTCCGATGTCGGACCCGAGAGCTTCAAATACGAGTAAGTACACTGGAAAATTGTGTAAAAAGAATGCACAACTGACTCCCGACTTCTTTATTAGCTGGGAGACTAGCGATGGCCAGGCTGCCAACGCTCAGGGACAGCTGAACAACATTGGATCCGAGCACGAGTCCCTCGCCGTCCGTGGCTCCTACCGTTTCGTTGGCGATGATGGCGTCACCTATGAGGTCAACTATGTCGCCGACGAGAACGGATTCCAGCCCCAGGGTGCCCATCTGCCCGTCGCCCCTCAGGCCTAAGTGCTTCCTTGTTAATATCTGCCTTCGTCTTCGAAGGTTTGAAAAATCTAAGTCAAAAAACCTGAACTATTGAAAATTAAAGAATTAAATTAGTATATGAAATAATGTGTTTTCTTAAATTATGGGTTTTATGAGATCTTGCATCCAAAGGTATTCTGACCAAAGGCTTAGGAGGATACTATTTCCGAGCTGGAGTCTTAATGAATAATTGTTATATTACAATTTACATATTAAATGCTATGAGTATTGATATATTTTGTATTTTTTTGGGTTAATAATATCTGAAAAATAAACTATTAACTATTAGTTTTATTTAGTAAATTTTTAGTTATACTAAAATTATAATGGCTGATGACAGACATATGTTCATTATTCGATAACAGATCTGCTTCAGTTAGTTACAAGAGAAAATTAATTATAAAACTTATTAAGGTCCAAAATTACGACATTTTAATATATGTATATAGGGTACATTGAGATACATTTAATGTTTAATTTTAAATTCGTTTCGGTAAGGATAAATATTTTTTAGTTACTAGTATAACCTTTACAGATCTTTCTTAAGTCTAGATTTCCTTACAAGTATAAATGATATTATAATATATCCTGGAGTTTCGGTTGATCATAATATATTGATCATAATATTGATCATAAATTTTAAAATAGTTTATGTATATGATATAATAGAATGTAAATAATATCGTATTTTAAGCAAATTATAATTTTATTTATATAAATATTTAATAATAGTAGTATTCGGTATATTATGGTTTTTTCTACGATAAGAAAATAAGATGATAAATCTGAAGTTCTTAAATATATTTTTGTACCCATAAAGTAAGTCCTAAATTTATCGTTTAATTATGACATAAAAATAAATACACATTGATTTACAACCAATCTTTCAGACTTGTTTTAATAATAAAAATTAATGATTTACTACTACAACTCATGTAAATAACCAGTTTGGCTTATGGAATTAGTTATTTAAACATATGTATCTAGTGATCTTCTTTAAATTATATTTGTTTTTGTATAAATAATAGTTTCTATATGTTGATACATGCCCAAACATATTTATTTATCACCTTAGAAAAAATCCTATTATATTTAAATTAACTTTAAGAACTTCGTGATATAAAATTGTATTAAATACATATGTTTTCCCCCCATCACACTGACCACGAGCATGTCGCTTCTCCCACAGAAGACTGGTTACTAATCCAAATACGAGCGGGAAGGCTGATTTACATTTCGCATTGGGCTTTTAACGATTCGGCTTTAGCCCGAAATCAATATCACACATTTATCACATTATGCTTCGCACACGTTTGACTAGTTTGGCCGGCCTTTGGGCATTGGGCTTTGGGCTTTGGGCTCATGCCGCTGTTCAGCCATATAAAGGGTAACCCCTTCACTGGAGAGCATCATTCGTCGCGAACTGTTCGAGAACCGCAGGTCAAAACACAAAATCCAACAATCACCATGAAGTTCCTCATCGTCTTCGTTGCCCTCTTCGCCGTGGCCCTGGCCGCTCCTGCTGCTCCCGGCAGTGAGGCTCAGATCCTCCGTTCGGAGTCCGATGTCGGACCCGAGAGCTTCAAATACGAGTAAGTAAACTGAGAACTGGCCTAGTAAGGATACAAAACTGACTTCCAACTTCCTTTTTAGCTGGGAGACTAGCGATGGCCAGGCTGCTCAGGCTGAGGGACACCTGAACAACATTGGATCCGAGAATGAGGCCATCGCCGTCCGTGGCTCTTACCGCTTCGTTGGTGATGATGGCGTCACCTACGAGGTCACCTACATCGCCGACGAGAACGGATTCCAGCCCCAGGGTGCCCATCTGCCCGTCGCCCCCGAGGCCTAAGCTGGATTGCTACCTTCAATCCACCTCAAATCCTTGTTAGTTCCACCAAACCGATCCTGTCCTTATTTTAAAAGGATAGGAACTAAGTCAGCTCCACTTGTTAAATATTAAACGAAATAATGATTACCTGAAACTAATTGGATTTTTTTATTGGTTCACATATTTGGATTTCATTATCAGTCGGGTTTTTAATAGCTCTCTGCAGACAGTGGAAAAATACTGCTGACTTTAAATAATAAAATAATAATAATAATAATAATATTCTACAACATCGAAGATGATAAGAAAGGGAATACCAACAAGTTGAAGTTTTTTTTCCAAAAAAAAATACATGAAATATTTTACACATATTTATTTATAAAGACGTAAAGGTAAAGATTAAATAGTTAATTTTATAGAAACAAAATGATTTCAATTAAGCGTTGATGCTTTATTTCTTTTATCTATTAAAAGAGTAAATAAGAAATATCTCAAACTTATATAAACAAATCATTAGGGAACTAATATAAGCACTCTTTACAGAAGCCACTGGAGGAGTCTTGCTGATTTATAAATTAGTCTGAGAACGTAATATGCTTGATAGATTGGTTATTGATTTTTTAATTGATTCTAAAACAAATAAATACAAATTTACACAACAACACAATATGAGAAATGACAATGGCAAAATCACAATGCATAATAGCAGAAAAAAAAAAAAAAAAAAAGGCTAAAACCCATCTCGACTATGAGACATCTCCTAAGCCACCGCAGCATCCCATTCGATTGGGAAGAACGAATTTTATGGCACAACAAATGAGTGTGTGTTTAGTGTTTTTATGTATTTACGTTATTTACCTTTGAAAACACGATATTTGAAATTGGAAACCGGCAAGGCGAGGCCGGTGGACAAGGTAATTGCATACATTATATGCCTGCAAGCACGATTAGTGCAGGGTATTTAGAGTGTGTTAATCTGTAATTAAAATGTGTTTTATTGAATGATTCCATTACTGCCTTCTGCTGAGTTTGTGATTTTTCATTTGTTTTTATTATTATTATGCATTTTCCCCCAATGATTTGTATATAAGGGCCTTCGTTGCTCTCAGCGCAGCTCAGTGAAGTGCAGCATTAGCACCTGTGATCTCACCTGTTTCGCGATGCATTCAAGTTCTATGTCGACGTTGTGGCTAGTCGCTCTCCTGGCGGTCGGAGTGTCCTTAGTCCTGGCCAGGCCCGCTGGCGAGGATGCCCAGGCCGAGACCCTTAAGCTGGAGAGTGAGAACACCGGCGACAAGTATTCCTTCTCGTGGGTATAAAGCCAATGAAAGTTAGGATTTGAAAATTAAAGTATCCTTTAAGAAAAAGTTTAATGATTCCAAAAGTATAATTTGTATATATATTCTTTGATAATATCGAGTGCTTATTATGATAAAGTCATTTATTGAATCAAAGTGGAAGTATTTCCCAAGTGCAATGGTGCTAAAAATAATACGAAAATAATCCCTTTAGTGAAAATATATTTTAATATATATAAAAAAAAGAAGGAACTTAAAAGAAACAATATTTATGCGTGATTATTATATTATTATTTTTATATATTTGAAGAAATTTACAATAAAAACCCAGAAAACTCCTCAAAACCTTTATTAAATTTATAGAAATATATATATTTAACCTTTAATTTTCCCCATACAGCTTTGATACCAGCAACGGAATCTCACGCACAGAAACAGGCGAGGTGAAGCCAGGTGCCGGCGAGGAGGACGGCTCCCTCTCGGTTCAGGGCTCCACCAGCTGGTCTGCTCCAGATGGCAAAAAGTACGAGATCAGCTTCACGGCCGACGAAACTGGCTATCATCCCAAGTTCCGCCTGGTGACCTAGGAATAGCTCTTATATTTTATAGAACTTAGAGAAATATTTTATTCCCAATATCCATGTTAGAATCTTTATGCTTGACAAATAAAATAGAAACCATTTAACAATGGCTTTTTGCAGACGTCACGGAAAATATAAATAAAGGATATAAATTAATAAAACCAATAAAACTCTTTGATTTTGAATACAAGAAAATATTACCATTTAAATGGTAAGAACCTCCATGCCACAGACACTATTTTAAAATCTCAGCTAAACTTGAACCAAATCTCGGTTGACGTCACTAAATGATATACATATGTATATAAAATGCTGGCCAAATTCAAAGACTCAAATTTGAATAATGAAATATTTATGAGTGCGATTCTTGTCGGCCTAAAACATGAATTTACATTTTGTATTAGGCCTTTTAGTGCTCCATCTGCGAATGAAAACGAAACCCAGACCCAGACCTAGGCCCAGGTTCAAGCCCAAACCAGACATGTCGCATTAACATTGACTTTGCCGATTAGCTCTTCTACACGTTTGACTAGTTCGGCCGCCGCGCTTTGAATAATCGACGGTTTGCCCCCTATAAAAGGGTTCCGCCGGCCATCCATCGGCACCATTCGTCGTGACCTGTCCGAGAACCGCAGATCCAAGCACCAACCAACAATCACCATGAAGTTCCTCATCGTCTTCGTTGCCCTCTTCGCCGTGGCCCTGGCCGCTCCTGCTGCTCCGGGCAGTGAGGCTCAGGTCCTCCGTTTGGAGTCCGATGTCGGACCCGAGAGCTTCAAATACGAGTAAGTAAACTGAGAACTGGTCTAGTAAGGATACAAAACTGACTTCCAACTTCCTTTTTAGCTGGGAGACTAGCGATGGACAGGCTGCTCAGGCTGAGGGACACCTGAACAACGTTGGATCCGAGAATGAGGCCATCGCCGTCCGCGGCTCTTACCGTTTCGTTGGTGATGATGGCGTCACCTACGAGGTCACCTACATCGCCGACGAGAACGGTTTCCAGCCCTCTGGTGCCCATCTGCCCGTTGCCCCCCAGGCCTAAGTTGAGTTGCTTTCATCTAGAGCAGCTTTGAATTCCCCCAAATCCTACTCAATTCCTTGTTATTTTCCCCGAACTTTCCCGTATCCGGTTTCCCTTTGCTTTGCTAAGGGAACAAACTCCTAAGTCAAAGAACATTTGTTGAATATTAAAAAAAAATGAAGAATTTATACGAATTGGTTTTATTTTGGATGTGATTTTAGCTGGTGTTTATATTTATAAGAAATAGATTGGCAATTAGCTTTTTTTCGAGGTGAAAAAATAGTTCAATTTTAAAGCATTTATTTTAATTTAGTTAATTTAATTATTTCTTCTGTTTGGCTGTAATAGGCAGTCATTTTTGTATGTACTTTCTTTTTTTAAAAGTTGAATAGTCAAATAAATACTTATAAATACTAATAAA
This sequence comes from Drosophila truncata, assembly GCA_008042515.1. Taxonomy (NCBI): domain Eukaryota; kingdom Metazoa; phylum Arthropoda; class Insecta; order Diptera; family Drosophilidae; genus Drosophila; species Drosophila truncata. The sequence goes on along the minus strand of VNJQ01005012.1, from coordinate 34,670 downwards.
TACTTTAATAATTTGAAATAATACATTTAGTGTTTAACAGCCACCATATTTTGTGATTGCGCTAGCAGGTTTACTGGTTTATTTAAACAGACAAATTACATACGTTTTTTTTTAAGTTTTAAATACATTTTAAAAGTTACTGGTAAAAGAGTTGAATGATTAAGAAATAACAATTATGTATTAATCCATTAATATGGTTATATTTGATACATTTTAAATATATAATACAAAAATAAATGTGGTAATTGTACTAAAAAGAATATTATAAAAAATGTCATCAAAAAAACCAAAAATGAAATATATCCTTTCTTTAGAATAGTTTTAAAGGCTTAAAATTTTATATATTATATTATTAACGTATTTAATTATTTAAATCAGTGGCTTTTAAAAATCGATTATAAGCTTTTACCTGACCCATAGATTACTTCTTAAGCTTTAATGTTATTTATTTAAGATATATTTTCTATCTTTCGAAACTTCTTTTCCGCTTGAGCCTTTTAAAGGCCTTCTTTGGGGCCCGCAAGAAAAATCTTAAAAATAATCAAACTCCTTGGTTTACTTTGAGGCTTTGATGACAACAAATCAAAAGACTTAGGCAACGAACTTGATGTTTTGCATTGCATACTTTTAGGTGTTCTGCCGATAATCGACTGACGACGATTAGCCATCAGTTCCGTGCTTGTTCGATTCGTATTATTTATGCTCGCAGTCAACAGTTATTGCAATTAATATGCAAATTTTCACACACAACATCAGTCATTGCCGAACTCGACAGCAATATTTCAATTACAATTGAGACTGCCAGCATCCGGCAGAAGACACTCCGCTACGCGCGTATGCTGATTGCCGATCGATAAGGTGAGCACCGAAGTGCAAACATCTTCCTCATTGCATTGCGATTCGCTCATCGAGCAGGTCAAGTGCCTGGCCACTGATTGGACTGGACAAGTTGGCTGGCAAATATAGATAGGAATCGGCTAATTGGCTACAAATAATCGAGGGATTTGATTATGGCTCAAGCGTATCAGCGGAATAAATATTAAATTGGGGTGTATACATAATGAAAATACAACATTGTATTGCAAAACAATATTTCGTTGTATATTTTAATAATAATTTTGAAAAGGAGTTGGAATAGGAAGTAAATATGGAGAATTAAAGATCAAGATAAAGATAAAGATCAAGATAAAGATTAATGGATCATCAGAGGGTTGGTCTTAAACGTCTTTATAAATTTCCAAATAATTTAGTTTTAGATTTTAAAGAGTTTTGAATTTTATATTAAAATTTCTAAATAATTTATTGTCTTTTTCCTTTGTAAATTCTGTAACATTCCTTTTAATAGCCCTAGGGGGTATTAAAATTGTAGTCAAGACTCTGCAAGGCAGTGAAATATAAATAAATCATATATATTTTTAAAAAGCAAGAACAGCCAATGGAACTTATTCTTAATTGCTTTAATTATTCCTAATAACTTCATTACCCGCTTTCGGCAGGATCAATAAACATATTTCTCCTTATAATTTCAGTCTCTATAAAGTTGCTAAAAATAAACCATTGCTCAAGCACAAAAACTAGAATAAAACAAACAATACTGAATGAAAACGAAAACGATTTAGAAACCTGCTAATTAACTGATTTATGCCAGAAAATAGTCATTAGAGTTGGTTTTAGAGTTTTTGGCGCAGATTAGAATTCAGCAAATGCAATGCCAACGACTTTTGAATGCACTTTAAATGATATTCATGCTCCCAATGATCCAATTGCGGTTCAGAGGGAGCCAGGAAGTGTGGTAGATGTGAACCACAAGCATTATCTAATCAATTCAAAGAGCCAGTTGGCTTTGTTTAGACATTCCGAGGATGCAAATGATGATCTCGAACTAGCTGACGACGGGCTGTTTAAATAATCAAATAAATAACCTCTGCAGCAGCGGTGCATGAAATTCAAAATTATGAGCACAGGTACAGGCTTTTGGCCAAGTCCAGAGGTGTGATGCGGTTGCCGTTCTGGCCAATGCTACCAGCTTCGCGACTCGAGATACACACAGACACCACCCGTGCTCACACAGATACGCACACACACCTGTGCGGGGCCAGAGCGTCCGCTTCTAATGTTTTATAATGTTTACCTAATATTATTAACATTGTCAATTCGCTGCCGAACATCGTGGGGTGTGTTTCATTCTGAGGCGCTTGCTCCGAACTCCGTGAGAAACGCGTCGTCGCCGTCGTCCGATCGAAATCGAAATTCAAATATCTAGACACATTTATTTGTATTTAAAATATAAATACGCGATTATTTATGGTTTTTCGTGTGAGATATCAAGCGGTTTTTAAATAGGCGTGAAAATAAAAATCAAATTTGTGACCCATTAACAAACGAATTATAGCCACAGAATGAGTCTCAAACTGCTGGCGATCGTTAGTGCTGTAAGTGTTTGCATTGCCTGCTTCTGGCTTTTTGGATTTTTGGACTCACCGAGTTCCTTTTAAGCTGCTGCTGGTGGCGTTGTCCTGGAGCCAAGTTCTGGGCGCGGCGACCACAGTGCGACCCTACAAGTTCGGCTTTACCATCGACGAGCAGATGCATCGGCAGGAGAAAAGGGGTGAGTCATGGGTGGGGCTCTGGGAAATATTAAGAGGAAGAGGGGGTATTGGAAGTAGTGTTTATTTATTGATTTATATATTATTTATCAGTGTAGATAATTTAGAAGTGTTATATTTTCTTGGTATTAAGAGTAAAAAACCTTTTCGAACACTTGAAAGGACTTTTGGATTTAGGAATACGAATATTTAATTATATTCTTAGAATAATAGTTGGTTTTCAAATTATAATAATTTTTATAATTACATTAAATCGAATTTCTAAAGGTGTTCTGGACCTTTTACTAGAATATTTTTATTTTACAACTCTTTATTATTTTTATTACTCCAGAAAACGTTCTCTGATTTATATTTTTTTGGCATTTTAATAACCTTTAACTGGTACCTTTAGCGCTTTTTTACCTTTTATTATATGAATATATTTTAAATACATTTAAAACAACAGTAAAACAATTAAATCCGTTCACTTAATTACCTCAAAATAAAATTAAGAACATGACCGGTGTTTCGAAATTACTCAAAAATTTCAGTGGGCGTTTTTTAACCCCCGAAAACCCCCAATCTCGTTTTGCTGCCAGTTCACTTGGCAGTTGGCTAATGACGCTAATTAAACCATTAGCATATCTCGACTACTGTGCGTCGATTTATTGACACCAAAACCGAAATATGTAAATAGAGATGCGTCATCTTGGGCATCGTTAGAGAGACATCTGCTGCAGCGGTGCATGGGAGCATGGGTGAGCTGGCGGCCAGTGTAACCAGTACCAAAAAAAGCCATAACTTTTGACTTTTGTGCCGACGCGCCGGCTTGGGGCTTGTGCAATGCCACACAATACACGTTTGATGCACCTGAGCGACAGGTCAGCGGCGGCAATTGAAATACCAGCGCCGGCAATTAGCGGAATCTTCAACAGAACTCTACCAGATCGTAGCCAGATCTTCGCCAGATTCGATACTCCCCGTCACAGGGGTCCATTGTCCACAGGGTCGTTATGATTTTTATTTCCATGCTGAATCGGTGATAAAGTCTTTCGAGAAAAACGAAACTGAAACGCGCCTGATTTGCATAACATGTAGCAGCCGCAGCCGCAGACGCAGCAGCCGATGTCCGAATACAAAAATCGCTGCCTTATTTATGGTTTTTCTTTCTTCAGCTCCTAATGCTAATTCCGAAAAAGAACAGAGCCAGAGCCACATTTCAATATTTATAAGTATAATTCTGGCATATGAAATGCCAGAGTTGAGGCCAAAATTCGGATTACGTTCATAATTCAACTGATCCAATCCGCACGCAAATTCAGGAACTTGTTGTGCATGCAAAGCAAATATTTGTTTGTTCTAAAAAGCACTCGAACTGGATTATAGCAGGGTAGAAGGTATCCTAAACAAAGCTTTCAAATCTTTTTACGGCTGTAGAGTTTGTATTTTATTGTTTGAAATACAAGATGCTTGCCAAGAACTGGATCACTTTTTTGGTGCCTAGTTTGCGGGGCATTACATCATCTGCTTAACGATGGAAGCTTTGTTCTTAATAAAAGAGAAATATATTCTTTAGAATTTATGTTAATTACTTCCTATGTCTAAATGATTTATAGGGATTTTGGTCTAGAGACAAGTACTTCCTATATTTAAAGGGGTCAATGATATATAATTTAGTATTTGAGTTTAGCTTTAGAACAGTAAATCCTTTAGTAATTATATTTTAAAAGATATGATGTTTATTTTGATAAATTTGTAATATTTTAACTTTGTTTATTATGTTTATTACTTTGTATAGTTTTATAATTTATAGATATTTTTGTCAAACAGAAATTTATTCCTAATCTCACTATTTAACACATTTCGTAAGACAGTAAATCTTTCATTGTTTTTATATTTTTATAAGGAAGATAATGTGTTGGATTCAATTTTTATAGAATCATGTTATTTCATATAAATTTATGATAATTATTTCGTATACTCTTATGATTATTATTATGATACCACTCCAAAAAAGATAAACGCATATAATATATTATTTTAACCTTAGAATTAAGTAAGTAAATCAATCAAATTAAATGTTAGTTATATTATAAACAATTAAACAATTTATTATATTTTTTCATATATCAGAAAAGTTAAATTCTGGTTTATATTTTCATTAAAATAATGTTTATTTTTATATTTAAAATTGAATAGTTTATTTGTTTATTATTTATGTTTATTGTTATTGACTATTTTATATTTTCATGTTATTTTCCTTATACGAATCAAAGATTTTCATTAAAATTTCACATATTTATAGACTATGCTCGCTTTTTTATAACACCACTAAAAATTATGCTAATTTTATGATTACTTTTTTATTACTTTGCCGTTTTAGAGCCAGAAAAAAGGTACAACTAATTTTTATTGATTTGTATTAAGAGTTTCTTCTAAGTCATTGAACAATTGGAACTGCAAATTGATCACGACAAAGGAATAAATTTTAATGAATAATTATTTTCGCAACTAATGACAAATGTCACCATTATATTCCCGAATTAAACATAAAACAAACAAGCGAAAGCCAATTGATGCAAACCGTTAAAACGAGTATTGGCCAAGGAAACCTGTTTACAAAGGCCACGAAACAAAAAAAAAAATAAAAATGGCAGAATTTGTGGAGCACTCTCGTAAAAGCTGGTGGGTGGTGGTCACCGGACAGGATGCTCTCTTTGAGATCGTTAAAATTTCTACAAAAGCTATAAGTAATAATTAATAATATTCTGGCGAGCATAGGAATGTCGTGTGTGCGTAGGCAGGTGGTGGAGGTGGCATTCGTATTAATATTTGTATAAGAAACCAGCTCACAAGTTATGAGCGTCATTATCGATACAGTTTATTAGATCTTAATCTTTATGGGGCTCGGGTCTGGCTGGGCAGGTTATGAGGCGAATTTTAATATTCACAAATTCGCATTCATATTCGAAAAGAACATAAAATTTTGTGTTCAGCTCATCTCATCTCGTTTCCCGATTCACAGATGATCGAGGCATTGTTATGGGCGAGTTTGGGTTCATCACCGCCGATGGAATCTACCATGTGACGGTCTATGCCACCGACGAAGAAGGCAGGTTCCGGATAATCTCCATGAAGAGTTACCCCTACAATGGACCCATTGGTGCGAGTGAGTATTTTGGCTTGGACTTACTTTTAATTTTGAACTATAAATATTGAAAGGAGAAGCTTAAAATGATAATTCTCCTAGACATTATGGAAATTCCTTTATTATCAATTAGTTTTTGAAGGAATATATCTTAAAAGGACCTCTTTTTCCCCTCTAAAACTTTACCTACTCCACAGAGAGTGTCCCAGCTCTGCCTGCTGCTCCTGCCCCACCACGCCACAACTTCAACACGGAAGCCTGCTCGGGCTGCTTCCTCAAGAAGACCCCCGTCAAGACAGAAATTCGCACTCTGTCACAGCCTTTAGCTCCAGGTAAGCCAACGGATCAGGGCCTCAATGTCCAGTTGCCCTTCCGCGACTCCATTGCCCAGACAGTGGCCACACAACTCGGTTTGGGACAAGTCACACAGCAATCCACACACGCTTACACCAACCCCAGTGCCAAGATTCCCGCGAGGGACATCGAGGTGGGCCTGAAACTGGCCATGAGCACCTTCTACGACTCCAGGGCAGCTGTCACCGGACATGTGAGCACTCAGACCCAAAAAGGGGGTTCTCACAGCAGCACCAAAGTGGACTACAATGTGGGCGTGACTCGCAAGGAGGGACCAGTGACATATTCATCACTCAATACCAGGCTAAGCGAAGATGCCATCCGATCGGCCAGCTCTTATTCGGGGCAGGTGACAGCTCCTCTACCTCTGGGCCAGCAGCCTCTGGTGGCACCCTCCAGCAGTCAACCGGCGGCAATTTCTAGCAATTCCCGCCCCAATGTTAATATTGGCCACGCCCTGAGAGGGGGAGTGGCATCCGCAAAGAAGGTTTCCGGTTTGAAGACACCACACACTACACTAGCACACACAACCCTTTTGAGTAAGCAAATTGGCAAAGAAAATATATACGAAAATTTTAAAGTATTTATTTTTTATAAGTATTTATTTTATGTTTTTCATTTAATTTAATTTTTTTTTTAATTTATTTTTTTCATCAGAATTGTTCAGTGTTTTGCTTTTAAAGCTTTACACAGCAAGGATTTAGTGTAGATTTTGTTAACATTCTTCTAAAATTTATTTTTCATTGCATTCTGTATTCCTTTATATTTTTTTCATAGTTAATTTTTTATATTTTACTGATTTTATAATTTTTTTAAATTATAAAACTCAAATTTAATACTTAAATCTCATATTTAAACACTACCCTGACGCCACCTATAGGTTATTGTCAGTACTAGGCTTTAATATTTATTTTTTTTAATATTTTTAGTTTTTTTAACATATTTTTTACATGGATTTTGGAAAAGGGATGAATTCTTTACTAAATTTCCTCTTGGAATTTTTATTTTAATCAGATTCAGCAACCTCAGGCGTTGCAGCTCGTACACCAACCGGAAGTGCACCCTGTAAGTGGTTTGAGTAATGACTAAAAATTAAGGAAAAATAATTTAAAAATTTATCTTTTAATTTTTTCTTTTAAAATAAAAAAGCTTATAACAATGGTGGAGCTGGAGCAGGAGCTGGAGCAAGAGCTGGCGCTGGAGCTGGTGGTGTCTCTGGTGGTGCTGGAGGCGCTTCCGGCAAGCCACAGTTTGGTGCCGCTGGTAAAGGAGGTGTTTCCGGTGCTGCAGGAGCCTCTGGAGGATTTGGAGCTTCGGGAGGAGCTGGAGGCTCGGGTAAAACTGGCGGATCAGGCGGATCAGGTGGAGCTGGTAAAGCTGGCTCTGGTTTTGGAGGAGGCAGTGGCACCGGCACCATTTCCCGCGGCGACACCGGCGACCTGTACAAGTTCAAGTACGTGCTGGACTACAACGGGCACGAGGAGACGGGCAGCCGGAATGGCGACAAGCAAGGCAGCTACTTTGCCATTGGCGACGATGCCGTCGAGCGGACCATTGAGTACATCGCCAATGAGTTCGGTTTCCAGCCGCACGTCAGCTGGAAGAAGCTGGACGGGAAGGCAGCCCTCCCAGAGGAGAACTCCCTGAAGCACTACGAGTTCAAGTGGTTCAATTAGTCGAATTTCTTAAAAACCTTTCCCCCCTTCGATGTACATAAATACAAAATAAAATCTGTTAATTTTCTCGAAAAAAAATAAATAAAGTTAGTAACGGAATCGGTTTTGAATTGGGTTTTATTTGTTCTTTGTTTTTTGTTGAAAGTTCTTGCCTTAAATTAACTAAATTCTTAGAGGGTTTCGGTTTCGTTTTGGGTTTTCTTTTTTTCGGTGATTTCTGTTCTATATTTTATATTTTAGGTTACTCGATTTTTTTTTCGTAGAGTTTACATTCAGAATTTAAAAATTGTATACACTTAGATCGTTATTTGTGGCTTTTAGTTTGCCTGTTTTGGTTTTGTTTTTTCGTTTTGCTTTGTTTTTCGTTTGTAAATACACACACAAATTGAAGTAGTTACACACAATGAAATTTTTATACTCGTATATATATATATTATTACATGTATTATTATAGTTAAACTTTGACTTAGGACCTAGAGAGTTCTGCGTTCACACACAAATATATATATAATATATTTATTTATATATATAATGTATGTCTAGACTCGGGATTAATGCATACTCGTAGTTTATGTCTCAATATTTATTCGTTTTTAATTCGTTTTTGGTTTAAAAAATATGTAAGAGTTTTAACTGTACAATCAACTATCACAGTCAACCATCTTGAAACAATAAGCGATAAATCAGGTAAAACTCAGAGGGGGAACTTGGGGGAGATTCTATCTTTAATCGCTAAACATTTTTACACATAGTTCAATGGTATTATTTTTTATTATTTACAAATCGTAAGTCGAAGCAAGAAATGTGGCAAAACTCTCTATAACTAGACATTCACTGGGCTACGCTCTTTTTGATATTTACAATTGCTTTTACACACACGAAATGCTAACAACAATTGGAAGTCTCTATAGAACTAGCTTTGTTTGAATTTTGTTAGGAAAGAGTGTAACTGGCAATGGGTTTTCTCTAGAGAAACACTGAGAGTTCGGTTCTATTTCGTTTTCCGCACACACATAAAATATTTGTAGCCGCCTTCCCCTAATTATAACTATGAATAAAATCCTCGCCAAATCTACTCCACTCTATGCTCTTTTTATCCTCCTTTATCCTTGGTGGTCTTGGTTGCAAGTTTTACAGTAAAAACGTGGCCTGCTCGCCGCTCTTCATGTCTAAATAATCGTACAGTGCCCGCTCATTGGCCCCATAGTTCCCAGCCGAGTGTCCGGGATGTCCTGGGTGACCGGGATGATGGTACGGCGATGGGAGGTTGTCCAGGCCAACGGAGGCGGCAGGCGTGGCGGCCGGCGGTGATGGCCCCGCGCCCATCGTCAGCCCGAACTTCTCCAAGTGGCATCATTTGAGCAGCGTGGGCAAGCTGCTGTTCATCAGCCGATTGCCCACGACCAGGGAGTTCAGCGTGGAGTTGCCACTGCCCACGCCGACTCCCACTCCTACGCCCACGCCCACGCCCATTCCGGCCACGCTGAGTCCTCCAATGGCACCGAATCCCGCACTGGCATGAGCCGGTGCTGCCGTCAAGGTGGCCGTGGCTATGTTGAGATTGTTGCTAACACTGGCTGAGCCTCCGCCACCGCCGCCACTGGACACATGTGATCCATTTAGGTTGCCATTGCTGCTGAAGCCACTCATGCCAGAGGAGCCACCTGTGCCGCCGCCGCCTGCTCCTGCTCCGCCGCCGCCGCCGCCGCTGCTGGTGGTGCTGTTCGAGGTTGAGCCCACGCCGGTGGTTGCACCTCCGCCACCGGCAGCGCTCAGCCCGCCACTCAGGCCCGTGGAGCCTGCTGCTACGCCCGCCGACGAGGAGGCACTGCCGCCGCCAATGCCCGAGGCACTGGCGATGGCATTGCTCTCATATTAGAAGGCGCCACCGGACGATGATGGTCATGCGTAGTGGGGATAGCTGCTCAGGTGGGGCGCCACATGCGAGGGCGTCACATGGCTCATCGAGTGCGGCTGGTAAAGGTTTGTGGCAGGGCTGCCCCAGTTGCCCCAAGAGGCGGCCGATGGGAAGATCGAGGCTGTGGAGGAGATTAGGAATTATAAATAAATTAGTTAAGAAATTAAATTAAATATTTATAAAATAAATCGAAGCTAGTTTATTTCTTAAATTTCAACAGCTCTTTGTTTGATTTATAGAATCACAAGTCTGCCCTCAAATGGACTTCGTGCTTACCGGACGATGAGGTCATGCCATGGTGCGGACTCATGAACGAGCTGAGCTTGGCGCTGTGGTGATATGGTGTCATGAACAAATCGCTCTGGTACTTGTAGGTGGGATCGCTGGCCGCCGGCTGAGTGGCAGCTGCCAGGCCTTGAAAATCGAATTTGTACGCATACCGCTTGCCGTGTACCTTGGTCATTATGTTCTTGTCGTAGTAGTACCTGAAAAAGCAGGAGAATATGGCCTTAATAATGGTTTTCTAGATGTTTTTAGCCTTAAGAACTATGAAGTAAAAGAGTAAAAATAGATTAAGACTGCCTAAAAAAATCCTAGAGGTTTTAAACCACTTGAAATTTTTTTTTAAAACTTATTAAATTTGTATTTAAAAATTATGCATTTCAAATACAATTTTCGAGAGTTAAAACCTAATAAAACTGACATCATAAAGTTAACTTTCGACCTGCGAATGACGGCAAGTGGCCATCAACCCTCGGAAAACGGCAGTAAATGTTCTTCCCTCAATCTGAATGTGGGAAAGTCAAACAAAGGCTGTGAGATGTGCTCAGAGATTCTGCTCCCAGTCCCTCCCCCCTCGAAGGACAATAAATAATTACAAAATAATGCTCGCTTTATGCGTTTTAAGTTAATTTGCTGACATTAAGCGATTTTAGTGCCGCTCCCCCAGGAGCAGCTCCCTGGCCAGCAATTAAATGGCAACGCCTTGTGCATAAACGCAAATAGAAACTATTGGCCAAGAGGGGAGCGAGAGAGACAGAGAAAATTATGTGGGCGTTCATTTCAGGCCAAGAGAAATTCGAGCGAAATTTGTTTACATTCGAGGGGTTAGCAACGATTTCTTTTCATTAAGTTGGACAGGCTTTTGGCACAGCACACAGGACTCTAGCCCTTTAAAATATCCCTTTAAATAAAGCAGCAGAGACAGCTCCCTCTCTCCTGCATATTGTCCGCTTATTGTTACGCTTTAAAATGTCCACAACTTCCGCTCGACAAGTGAACGGCGGCATAAAAAATGCACAAATAAATTACAAAAAAGAATTGCAAACATTTCAATGCATCAATGCAAATTGGCATAATGCGTGCAGTTGAGTTGGCGTTTTTTTTACCCAACTCTCCTCCATAAATTATGCCAATTAAGGCCATAAATTAAAAGCAGCAAAAACAAAGGCCTGCAAAAAATAACAGGGAAAGAGCAAAAGAGGTCCTGTGGAAGCCTCCTCTTTGCACAGACAATCAAAGCCAATCAATGACTGATGAGGTCGGTGGCTAAGGACAAAGGCGCTCAATCAGGAGGAAGGACAACGGAGAGCGAGACAAGAGAAGCAAGCAACGAAAGGATTAAAGTAAACCCATTTCGAGGATTGGCCAGGCCATGGAGAGAGAGACCAACAAAAGGCCAGCTGGCTGTGAATAAACATGTCAAATGAAGCATTAAAGCACTTGTCCTTGTTGTGGGTCCTGCGTGGGTGTAAGCTGAGTGTTAATTTACACACACACACAGCTCACAGCCCACACTTGCACTCGCATTTCTGAGCAAACATGAAAGCCAGCGGCGTTGATGTCTGTTCTCGTGTTCAATTGAGTTGAAATGCGCAAAATAAAAAATACATGAAAAAAGGAAAGAAAAAAAAAGGAACAGACATGTTGAGGCTTCCTGCACATCAAAAAGGATTTCTCGTGTGATTTTCTAGACTTTTTACATTTTATTTACATGTGTGTGCGTGTGCGGCGGAGGAGCATGTTGCAAATTGGCTGCCAGGACTTTTCCACTTCAATTCGCATCATTGGCACTCGTCCTAGTCCTCGTACTCCCACTCCCCGCTCTGATTGCAAGTGACAGCTTCAAGGAGATGGCTAAAAGGGTTCGTTCTGGTCTCAGGCCATGTTTACTTAGCAAATTGACCGTTGCACAAATAGTTTGTGCATATGTTTTGCCTGTCGAAATTCGAGATATATATTTATACATATTTTCTAGAGAGATTCTAGGGAAATTCTAGAGAAATTTCGGTAGAGAATTCCATATTTGGCAATCGAATTATGCTGTCCTGCAATTAGATTGCGATTTTATTGGATTTTTGATTACATTGCCGTTCGATTTGTGATTCAATTTCTGCCCAGGCATTGCCCAGCCACGCCCACACACAATCAAGTGGGCCAATTCTTGGGTCAGCAAGTGGATTAGCTGTTTTCCTTCTTTTATGTATTTTTATTTATTTTTTCTGGGCTATTTTCTGGATGTTTTGGCATCAAAGCAGCAGCGGCTAATCAGTGCAGCAGCAGGCACAAATCAGTTCCTGATGATGATGAACCCAGCGGCAAATTGCACACATGCTCGCATTTCGATGGCAGAGATATATCTGCTAATTAGGGAATGCTCGATTGCACACAGGGACAAAACAACCCCATTGATTAGGAGGGAGAGTCATTAGAAATCGAAATAGTTTGGTTTTGTGACCATCAAGTTAGCAGTTATTTAAGAAGGTATTTTATTCTTGAAGAATTAAAATTGTTACTTATACATCTTTAACATAAAGTTTTTTTGATAAGTAAGCAAGAAATCCTTCAAAATTACAAAATATTTCGTAGCCAAAATATGTCATTAATTGTTAGGAATTAAATATAAAAGAATTAAATGGTTGAATCCATTTTTAAAATATATTTATATATTTTAATAACTAAAGTACACGCTTTTTTGGACGCTAAACGTTTTATTAGCTCAATTTTATACTTTGCCAATTTTAATCTTAAGAATTTTAATCTTAAAAATCCATTAAACTCACCTTAAAGCCCGGCTCAGCTTGTCATAGTTCATATTGGGCTTGGACTTGCGCTCGCCCCAACGTCGGGCCACCTCGTCGGGATCGGTGAGCTTGAATTCGCCATTGGTGCCCTCCCAGGTGATGCAGCTGGCATTGTTTGAGTCCGAGAGGAGTTCGAGCAGGAATTGCCACAGCTGAATCTGACCAGAGCCTAGAATAATAAGAGGGAGAAAAGGGAAAAGAAACATGAGAAATGAGCTTCTTGATTGCCCTGTATAGAGACATTTAATGTGGGTATTTTTGGCCTGGCTAAATGTCCATCAAAAGAGCATATCCTTTTGGCGTTTCGGGCTTAAATTAACGGCTGCGGCTGCGGGATGTGTGTGTGTGTGTTCGAAATGTAAGCATTTTGTGGCATGCAAAAAGCCCATAAAGCATTTCCTGCCCAAAGCCAAGACCCCCGGGTAGAAGTAGGCTCAGCTCCAAGCTCCAAGTTTGAAGCTCCGGGGCTTCCCCCTTCAATAAATAACTAAGACCAGAGCTCGCCTCGAATTATTGTAAGAGAAGTGTAGCGCAACGGAAATGGCATTGCATGTAAGTGTAATGGAACTGGGATAGAGCAGCTCCTTCGGGGAATCCCAAGAGAAATTTCCAATTGCACTTTCATTGGAAGAGAGAGAAAGATTCGACGAAAAATGAGAGTTGTAAAATTATCTGAGGTATAAAGAGAATGTCGGTCTATGGGAGCTAAGACCTGTAATTGGACCACAAAAAAATAATATTTCCTAAGGCACAAATTCTTTATTTTCAAGTGAATATTATTTCTAAAATTGTATACATTTTTTGTATTTAAAAAATGTGATTACATATATTTCTTATTGCTTTATTTGACAATCTAAAATTTCTATACATTTTAAAAAACTAAATAACTATTTTCCGCACAGCAAAAAGCTTAACCCATAAGCTAATCTAATCGCTTTCGACCTTCTTTTGTTATTGGCTGACAGCAAAAATATTATTATTTATTCCAGCAATATGTATTGTGTCCATATCCATGGCATTTCTCCATTTGAACTTTGACTTTCTCCCCCGCAATTTCTGAACTTCTTTTTCCCCCCAAAATAGCTTTTCAAATTTTCTTTGTGCGTGCTAAAACATTTACAGAATTATGATTGTATATTGTGCTCGGAATTCGCTACGCATTCGACGCAGACATCATAAATCGCTTAATCATTTGGCAATTAGGCCGTGGACGTCAGAGGACGTACAATCGCTCCCTGCTCGTACAATCGCTCTCTATTCCCTTCTCCCTTCTGTTTTCCGTCAGACAAAATCCGAAATAGAGAGAGAAAAAAAAGGACACAGGGTGGTTGGGAAAACTTGAGTGGGAATAAAGGAAAAAAGGGACTCTCTGCTCCTTTTGGTGGTGGCTTAGCGTCTGCTCATGTGTGAGAACGTCATGAATATTGCGTTAATTGCAAATCATGGCCAAGTGAATGTGTTAAGTGCCAACACGACGACTGAATGATGACGATGATGAATGACAAAGCCAAAGAAGACACCGCACTAGAGTTAGTTTGAAAAAAAAGAGGGCGTAATTGACACGCTATTAGCAGCCCAAACTAGACAACGAAAAGCTAAATAGTTGGCCCTTTAGGGAGTGCCTCTCCATTTAGCAGAAAGGCGTCAAAGTTTTTTAGGGTCCGAAAAAATTTTAATTTAATAATTCCGTCGTCGCGATGGCGGAAAAGTATGTGCAAAACCGGAAGCAATTAGCCCGACCAGTTCTTTGATGTGAGGCTGCTGCAGTGGTCGTTTTCATAATTAAGAAAAGTTATGTTTGGTCTTGGCTAAGGCTTATTTAATTATACAGTAAATACACTGGAAAAATATATGTTTATGGATGCCTAAATGGCTAAATATTTTTACTTTAGGCTGCCACAAATTTCTCTTTAAAGTTACGAATGAAATATTGATGCATTTGTACTGTGCAAACATTTTAAACAAAATAAAATTGTTTTTAAAATTTTTTGTATAGTTTCTAAATGAAATTTATAAAAATTATATAATATAATATTTCTATAAAAATACCTTCTGGAGACTTCCTCTTGCTTTGAATATTATAATCCTAAAGTCTCTCGTAATATATTTTTCTTTTCCATTTTTCTGTGTGCATTTGAGGCAGTTTCATGTTATATTTCTCTATTTTTTATTTATATTTTTTATCACTCCTCCGAGCTGCATGCAACTTGCAGATCCACACATACACACACAACACACACGTATGCAAATGAGGTGGCATGTCAAGTGTTTTGGCCAGCTGGCTGGTCTGAGCTGGCCAACGGGACCGGACCTGGCTAACAAAGCGGTTCCGTGTCGAGAGGAAGCCATAATTAATCAAAAACAGCATTTTTGCCACCCAAAAAGCGAAAGCGCAGTATGTACCCTGAGGAAACTCGGGTGTGGGTTTTTCTCAGTGAGCTTTTGCATTCAAGTTGAAGAGCCAAGTTTAGAGCCAAACTCTTGGCAACGGGCCTCTAAAAACCAAAAACCGCACAACAAACAATCGAAAGAGAAGGAAACAATCAGCCAGAAAGGAACAGAGAGAGAGAGAGAGGAGAGTCCGTCCGATTCGTGTAAATGTCGCGCCGGAAAATGTTGGGCGTCTGGGTTTTTATGCTAATTCCGTTCGAGCGCCATGTTTCGATGGTGTCCCCAGGAGGTGGAGTCCACACCCTCCTCCTCCTCCCCCATCGCCATTGCCAGTGTAATGGCGGCGGCGTCAAAAGCTCGCCCCCAGCGCCGGATCAATGGGGAATTATTGATTTTGTCCTGGCAACCGTCGGTCGGTCAGAGGCAATGAGCACCATTTTGAAATTGACTTTCATTTTGATTTTCTTGTTATTTTTGGGGTATTTATGGGAAGGGAATAATTTAATAAATAAGTTCAATTGAGTTGGGTTTCTATTTTCCACTCTCTTTATTTATTTATAAAAGAAAATCTAATATTGTTTGTAGTTGTTAGCTTTCTTTAATTTTTATTTTTCTATTAAAAGGTTGTTTAATATATATAAAACAAGTTTTTGAATTTGTAATAATTAAAAAAATATTATAGCTTAAGAAATTCCTGTTTTTAAATGTATTTCTTAATATATTCAGTGCCCTATTTTACCCACAGGTCTTTAGAATATATTTATTTTAGAGAACACCACAATATTTCAAAATGAATGTTTCTCTATGATTTTTAATTCAAACTAATTTTATATTTTTATCAGAATATATATTATTTAAAAATTACAAAATTCTATTTATTTTCTTATGAAAAAAAATATCAAAAAATAATACGTAACTCCCACCTGGCTGAGATATTATTTCTAGTATGTGAAACACAACAAAGTTATTTCTAATGAAACTATACCTCCAGAACCTATTTCTTTATAAATCCAATAATTTTTTCCCAAGCCCATTTATCTGCCAGGCATTGTGAGAAAAAAAGAGCACATCCATTGACCAATTTATCAAATCCATACAGGACATAAAGGACACGCCCACCGCCGAAACCCTTTGACGCAGCCTTTTATTCTGACTTTGCAAACTCTTAAACTCTTTTTTAATGGATTTTCTCGTCCGAATGGCGGGCAGGGCGCGTGCCCAGAAATCGTACAATTCCCGGGGAAAGTCCGAAAAGTCAGAGCTGCAAAAAACAATTGCCCAGCCACGCCTTCCAGTAATAAATTTACGAAAAAACACCTTTCTCGAGCGAGGCGCGAGAGGGTTAAACTCGCATGCAACGGGTTAATTTGTTAGGGTCGCCCGAAAGTCCGGGCAATGACTAAGTCGAATCTCGGCCAGAAATTGATATGATAATGAAATGCAGGACCTGGGGACTTAGTCACGTGCCCGCCGACTTGGACTAATCGCGGCACCTGCATCTTTATGCTTTTGTGATTTCCACTCACCTGAGCTGGCCAGCCTGCTGCTGGTGGGTCCGAACATTTGATATGGATCTGCAACGAGGGGTTGGAAATAGAGAGAAGGATAACGAATAAATACAAATGGAATAGTAGGAGACGGTGGGGGGGGAGGGTCCTTTATGCAAATGTATTAATGAAGGGTGCGAGGCAAAGAAACACAAAGGCAACTTCTAGTTTCCGTTGACGAAATGAAATGCATTACCAGAAAACTGTGAAAAGTCTATACTATATAGTATATATATAGTATATGCCGCAGATGCTTCATTTGCGCGCATTTGTCGAGTGCACTCGCACACACACCGCACACTCGCACAGTCGCTCTCCAAATATCCATTTCACTTATTATCCGGTGAGCGTTTCCTGCGCGTTGTTCTTGTTTTTGTTACTGCCAAAGCCTGCCATTCTTGGGGGTGCACTCAAAATAAATATTATAAGAAATGTCGAAAATCTAGAGACCCCACTAAATGTGTTCCTACATTTTATGTTATATTTTTAAAGGACCTATAAAGATTTTATCCTTAATTGAAACGAAAAAAAGTATCTTTTGACATTATTTTGAATATAAAAATTATATTCATTAAAATTTCGTAAGTTTTAAGCTCTTATATTTAAACAAAACTGTTGAATCTATTAACAAAGTATTTTAAAAAGCAATAATTATAAAAATATAAGTTTAGATACCAAAAATTAAAGATAAAAGTAAAAAAAATATGCAAAAATGCGTTTATAATAAAATAATAACTCCAAATAATATTTTACTTGGATTATTATAATTAAACAATAGATATATTATAAATTATATGTTAATAAAGCAAACAATTAACAATTAATATTACAGATAACAAAAAATTTTTTTTTCTGTCTGCAAACTTGAGAGATTTTCCAGGAAAGTAAGCTTATCTTTAAAATAGAAAATTCTCCACAAAAAAAGCTAAAATTCTACATTTAATTCCCAATTTCTTTGAGTGTTTCACTTGCATTCCTGGCAAAGAAAAGGTTACTCTGATTGCAGCGAGACCAACACCAGACATATAGCAAAATTGTCCATAATTCGCATCATCTAGAGTTCTCCGCCGCTCCTTGGCTTGTCGGCTGGCTCCTGCCAAAGTCCTCTGTCCCATGTCCTGTGAGTCCTGGCCATTGTTTTGCCTACAGTTACTTGTGCTCTGGTCCGTTGTTCTTTCAACAGCTTTAATGCCCCGAAAAAAAAATACAAAAATGCGAATGTGGAAAAAACTGCCCCCGACTTTGGCACGCGTCGTCTTATTCAACCACGGCCGTCAAATTTGACAGCAACAAAAGCCCCGGCCAAGTGCGTCTGGCTCTGGGTCTGGTGCCCCCTGCTTCCTCCTCATCCTTCCACTCTAATTGAGAATCCTTTATGGACGTTTCAATTGTTTCCATTACGCTTCAATTCAGCGGCTCGGCACTTTTGTTTCCATTACCATTTCCATTGCTCAAGTGGCGTATTTAAGGTTTTGATTCTGCGACAGTATTTGCTCGATTTCTGTTCTGCTTTCTCGGTCTCGGTTTCAAAATTCCCCCCTTACATTCGAAATGAATTTTAAAGCTCAACGAGGGTAGTGCAAAATAAAAAAAAAGAACCAAAACTCGAACTCAAGTGGCACTTGCAACGTGCGCTCGATACAAAAACCGAAACTTTATTAGTGTTGGCCAACACAGGACTCGATTCGAATTCGCTTTTTTCGAGCTCTCTGTCCTGGATACTGTTTATGTTTATGTTGGTTTTTAGGCTGAACAAAGGGGGCACGTGTGCTGAAGGATCTGTCCTTGATGGCTTCAAGTTTTATTAAGTTTTAAGGGGAAATAAGGTATGCATTTTCGTTTTCATTAATCTATTAGGAATTATATAGGGTTTAAAAAAAATGTAAATGCGAAATTTGGTTACAAAGTGCTGCTAAATGTTTTTTTCAGCTAACTAGAATGCTTATTTCCTAAAAAATGAATCAGTATTTAATCTATTTTTAATGAGATAAACCCTTGTATTTCTTTGCCTTTTCTGTTATCAAAAATTAAGAGAACACTCACCAGGTTGCCGTAGTTGTGAGTGCGGATCATGTTTGATGCTCAGGGCGTTCGAGCTGTAACCTGCAAAGCACACAAAAAAAAAAGGAAAACATTTAAGCTTAAAATAAATTATATTCAAATTGGTAAATCAGAAAACTGTCAAGTGTTAACACTCTCGCTCTCTCTCGGACGAGAAATCAAAGGCAATCATCAACTCAACCGCAACACAAACATTATCTCGGCGCTGTCATCAAAGAACCCATCATTCCATCCCATCTGGAACTGAATGGAGCAGCGTGTGCCCGTGGGCAGGACAACTGTGACATGAGCAACGCTGACAGGATCTCTGCATCTCTTGGCTGGGCCGTAATGGAATATGATTGCAAAGAGCGAAAACAATGCCGCTGGCAATTCAATTTACAATCTCGGGCGCGCTCAAGTTGTGTGTGGCAAACTTCACGCTTCAAACTCGAATAAAATTAAAGCCGCAGGCAGATATACACAGAATGGGATGTACACAGGGAAAAATAAATACTTAAAGGGTATTTCGAGATGGAAAATAAAGAAGAAAATGGAAAAAATAAGGCTTTATGATGCTCATAATATACTCATGCTCATACATATATTAAGCTATGTAATAAGCTAGGAAACCTTTACTTAAAAAAAAGCCTGATTTCCCTGTTAAAATATATTATTTTTAATTTATAGATAAACTTCATAGATTGTTGTATAAACTCAAAAGATTTAATGCTATCTGGGAGTTCCCAAAAAATGTATAGCTCCTCAAAAATCATAGTAAAAATATAGAAGACTCATTTCTAAATATTGAAAAACTATATTTTCAAATATTATCATATTTAATCTATAGTCTTTCGCTTACAATTATTATTTATAATGTAGATATGTCTTTATAAACTTCTTAAAAATATATAAAAACTATTACCATTACTTTCCTAAATCCCTTCCCTTAAATTATTTTCCAGTGCAAAAAGGGAGGCCATGAATGGGGGGTTTCATGCACCGCCCGCTGTTGTTTTCGTTGTCACTTATTGTGCTAAAAAAAACAGAAAAGCAGCAACAACGACAGCTTTTCATATGACATTTTTTGGTTTTGCGCTTTGCGTGGCCACTCAACTGCGAAGAGCACAAAAGGCGACCGATTGCAGCAGCAGCAGCAGCAGCAGCAGCCGCCGAAGGATACTGAGGAGGGGTGGTGCTGCAGGTCCTGGGCTGAGCACCAACCAACTTTGGCTGTGAACAATTTTGATGTCATCAATGGCCAGCAGCTAAATGCGTCCAGCCAAGCTGAAATTTTGTCTCTCTCTCGGAGTGTGAAAAATATTTTTGGAAAAGTATTCTTCGAATTCGGATTATGTCCTGCGGCAGTGTCAAAAGCCCATTATAATTTCAATTAGTTGAGGCCATAACTAGCCTAATAGAGCTTAACCCCTCGTCTCTGCGGTTCGTTGGCCACAGCCCCGAGGAACACGTGTATTCCACACCTTTTTCCAGACCCTTTTATCTCTGCCTACATAGTACTTGAATATATATAAAGGAAAAATGATATATAAAGGATGTGGAACCCCCTGTCAATATTCTGTCGATGCCTTGTTGATTTGCTTGAATACATCTATCAGGCACACACATTTTGCACGCCTCAGTGGCTCCGATTGGGAATTTCGTGTGAACATTCATCACTTTCGGTGTGTGTCCTGTGTGTGTTTTGCATATTTAATGTTTATTTCGGGTTGCCTTGCCTTGAGTGCCTCGCAATTTGCTGTAATTTCGGGCTTGTCTTCGAACTTTTTGAGTATTTTTTATTGCAATTTGTGATCATTGAAACTTTGCAAATTAGTCATATTTCTTTTGGGGTTTTGAGAGGAGTTAAAATGGGTTTAAGGGGAGAGGAAAGGGAAAGATTTGTGGCTGAATACAGACAGCTACTTTTGCTTTAGAAGATTTTGATTGATTTGAAAATGGGAATTGGAAAATAGTAAAGCTAGGGAAAATTTCTAAGTAATATTTATTAAAATTATAGAAATTTTTATATTTTTATATTAAAATTTGTGATTTGTATTAGATTTTTATATTTTAAAGCTTTCATTTATCTGTGTCGTCTCTAAATATAAATTGTCAGTTTATATTTTCGGTCTTAACTGAATTTAATGCCATAATTATTTTATACGATCAAGAAAATTAGTTATATTTTCATAGAGAGCACAAATTGGTTGTAGTTTTTGTTTATAAAAATCTGTAAACACTCTAGAAACTATGTTTCAACTAAACAAGATTATATAAGAAATTATTAATGACATTTTCATACAAATTATATAATAGTTCCTCAAGTAATATTTATTTTTTAAATATTTCTTGCTTTATTCTGCTTATATTTCTTTTATACATTTAATTTAATAATTGTTTATTCCACTTTCATACAATTAAGTCTTAAAAAATTCACTTTTAATTAAAAATCAAACTCACCTTGCGATTGTGTCGAACTGTGGGAGCCCCACGACGATTTGTACGAGGAATCTGCAAGAAAAGAAAAACAGGCATTTAATAATAATATTTAAAACTCAAAAATATAAAAGATATCAAGAATCTAACAATAAACCGACGGCAGTTTCTTAGAGGTCTAAGCTTTTCAGTTTCTTATGGTAATTACTTGGATTCCAGGTGGCACCTGTGAGGACCGCCGCGGCCGACGGTCTCGGGATGGCTGGCTCACACACCGCCCACTCACCTGCGAAGAGCATTGAGAAGTTGCTGAAGCTGCCCGTGGAGCGTGACAAGTAATCGGCGGAGGACTTGATGTCCAGCATTGTGGCCGCCGTCGGTATCGAGAGTTCCGACCGACCCCGAATGACACAATTAGTTTCGAATTTCAAATTCAAATTCTATTTCTTGTTCGTATTTAGATTTTTGTTTGTTTTTTTTTTTTGGCAAGCGGTAAATTGGTCGCCGGAGTCCGGAAACTAATAACACGGAGACGGAGACGGAGACGTCGCCAAGTGGTGTCCGCAATTGAGTTTAATTTTTTTATATTTTGCTTTGAGAAAAAGGGCAAACGTTTGGGCGACGCGCAGCGGAAAAGGGCCGGCAATGAGAACGGGAACCGGTACGGGAACAGGAACAGGAACAGGAACGGGAACGGGAAAAGTGACGATCGGAACTGGTTACCGTTCACCGGACACCTCGACTTCCGGCCGAACTTTCCAATGCACTTTTGCGACCTGGCCTGCCAGCCGTGCTCGCGTGTCCAACTGATTTATATGTGTCAATGTCCCACGGCACGTATACGTGATATTCGCGTTAGTCCTTTGAGTTTTTCCTTTTTTTTTTTTTTGCTATATTCGCATTGGTATTTGTGGGTAGGCCCAGGCCAAATCGCGTAAATCACTTGGACTAAGAAAGGATGCTTTCGAGGCGAGGCGAGGACAAGGACGAGTACGAGTACGAGTACGAGTAAGAGGACGTGGTCTATCGGGCTTGAGCACTGACACCGGATTGCGTCCGATCTGTGGCACGGCAGCGTAACAATTGATTTCATTCCGTCGTCAAATCGCGCATATCCTGCCAACGTCCTGCCTCCAACCCTTAGCTCGATACCGTGGCAGCGCGCGGGGGTGGCCAGCGGTTGGTTGGCGGTTCTTCCACCCTCCTCCTGGGTGGGTGGTGGTGGGAGCTGTATATATCTATCTGTCTGGTTCGCTGCTGCTGCTGCTGCTGCTGTTGCTGTTGCTGCTGGTGCTGGTGCTGCTTCTGTTGCTGGCTCTGTCGCTGTCAAGCTTCTGCTGCAGGATATACTTAGGGTTTATAATCCCTAACCACCCCCTGCGAGCTGACAAAGTCCGCCAATCAGCGGTGAGGAGAGGTGTGGCCTAGCCTCAGAGAGCTTTCCCCCATTAAGCTTTTTGCAAATGGTTGTTTCTGGGAGTTGCCGGTAGCTCCCAGGCTCCACATTCTAACGATCTCTCAGGCTGGGTTTCGGGGAAATATATTCATATTTTCAGAAGCTTTTCAAGCTCTCTCGCGCTCTCGTTCTCTCTGGTTCAGTAGGAGGTTACCATTTCCACTTGACTGAGAACCACGCACAGTCCTGGCTGCTAGTGCCGTCCCTTTTGCGGGCCACTCAATGGAGGCGCTGCCGCCGCCGTGCTGCTTCAGCGGCAGAGCTTCTAGAAGTGGCATCGCCTTTTTAGTGGGTGACACGAAGCAACAAGGACGGATGTATTATCCACTTCCTTTTTCCTTCCACCAAACACAAGGATATTACCGTTTCGTCGTTCGCCTACAACGCGCCACCCCACGAACGTGTGAGGGTCTCCTTTTGGGTTGGAATTCAAGGGGGGAGGACGCCAAAAACAAAGCGCGAGAAGTTGGAGCCGTAGGAGAAATCAACAATA
This sequence comes from Drosophila truncata, assembly GCA_008042515.1. NCBI lineage: Eukaryota > Metazoa > Arthropoda > Insecta > Diptera > Drosophilidae > Drosophila > Drosophila truncata. The sequence goes on along the minus strand of VNJQ01005012.1, from coordinate 11,540 downwards.
GTTGATTGTGAAAGGCTTTGACTGCCCCAGCCAGCAGTTGGGGGTCAGGTGGGTTAAGAGTGGGTGGGCTATGGAGGAGGCATGGGTTAAGGGGAAGGCGCTGCACATGCGTTGGCGTCAACGTTGACTTCGCTGCAGCTGCTCAAGTGCAACGGTGTGGAGCTCAGCTCCCTCTTCGTCCCTTGAAGCAGGCAACAAATACATATAAAACACACTTTAATACACACCCTCACACACACACTTTTTCGGGCTCTGGCTTAATTAATTTTTGAATTCGCATTGAAATTGTTTTTGCTCAGACTTTGCCGCTGGCCATGCCAGGCCACCGTCCTTGTGTATCTTTGTTCAGCAGCTTGTGGGTGGTTTCGGGCTAATTCATAGGCGTCAACGAACAAATTGTAGTTCCTCAAACACACACACACCCAGGCAAAAAACACCTAACATACACACACTCTAACATAAACACAGAGAAAAGCTTAGCTTGATTCCTTTTTTTATGGTGCTTCGTGTTCTGGTTTATGGGAATCTTTAAATACTCTTTTAAAAAGTTTGTCTAGGATTAACAAGGAATTGAGGGTTTATTTAGAAATATTTTTTATTATATTTGCATAATTTTATTTAACGGAAATGTTATATGTACGTAACTTAAGACTTCTTTATCCCTAAGGAAACTATGACAGCTCACTATAATTTTAAAGTCATTTCTCATTATAATATTGCCTAGTAAGCTTTATAAATAAAGAAAACAAAAGTTGAATTTTTCGGTTTTTTAAGAAATTAATTTAAACAAAATAAACAACCTACAAAATATTTATTAATATATTTTCTGTACTCTCTTATATTATTGAATACTTTACTTTACTTTATATTATTAAATAAGATAAACTATAAGGAAGATCACAAAATATCATTTAAAATTAAAGTTACTTCCTGGAAAAATTGATTAAATTAAAAAATTCTTTGAAATTTATAATCTTTTCCTTGTGCTATTTTTATTTACAGTTGATAAAGCTTAATCAAGGGTTTCTTTCTAGCTTTACTATAAAAAAATACAGGATTAATAGCTTATCGTATATTTTGTTAAACTTGTTCAAAAAAAAAAAATCCTTTTGAGTTTTGAAATGTTTTTATAATTTTTAAAAATAAAATGAGCTTTCAATTGTTTCTTTAATTAAATAAAATAAAATAATAAGTCCTATGTATAACTTACCATGGATTCATATTAAAAACTTTTTAAATGAAAACTTAAGTTTAAAATCGATTTCACTTTGAAAACCCCCTAAATTTAAATCTGTTATTATTTTTAAGGAATGTAAAATGTATATTTTATCAAACATAATTCTCTAGTTTTTATTCTTTATCTGTAAAATTTTATTTAAAATCAAATTTCGCTTTTCACCCACGCAGCAAACTAAAACACATACACAAACATAGCGAAAACTTTAGCAACTCAAGGCAAGTCCTTTTGAGTGTGTGTATGTGTGTGCTAGTTTGTGATCCTGGAAGTGTGCGAGTGTGTGTGTGTGAGTTCCTTTGACACGCAGTTATTTAATAAACGTGGCTGGAAGGCAAAGGCCCCTCCAACTCGCCCACCTACTTGCCAGGACCAGCTCTCGCTCTCAAGTTGTGTGTGCGGGTGTGTGTGTTAATGGCATCTAAAATGGCTAAAATGACTAAAATGGCTAAATAGCAATTTGCTGTTCTCAGCCGGAGGAAAAGAGCCACAAACTCAAATTGTTTGCTCTCCTCTGCCAAAGCGAGGGAAAAGGAAAAGCTCTTTTTTTCGTACTCTTAAATGTGTGTGTGTCTTAGGTTGGCTTAACATTTTAATTGCATTCATTATGTAATTTCATTTTCACGCTTTTTGGGAGGCGAGAAACTTTAAATTAATTTCTTTTGTTGTGCGATTTCCGCCATTTTGCGTTTGCCGTAACACTTCCGCTGCCTGTCGCTTCCCTGAGGTTCTTTTACCACTAAGCCGCCCACCCGAGCACCGCCCACAAGTCAAGTGTTTTAAGTCGAATTTAAGCCACCGAATCATTTGAGAAAATCCTTGGCTTTGCCTGAAGTCTCCATCAAGGGAGTTCTGCTCTTGCAGGACAATCAATGCATCAGCCGCCTGTCCATTTATTTTCGGGGAGTGTGTGGGTCCAGCCAAAATATTCAGCGGAGCGTCAAGACAAACATGCCAACACCACATGCGCTGGGAGAAATATTGGACAAAGGAACAAGAAAATAATAACTCCTAAATTACAAAAGAAAATGGATTTATGGTCCTTAAGACGAAATACAATTTTCTCTCTTCTTTTTATACCTTTTAAAAATTAAAAAAAATTTATAGTCAACCTTTTCTATTCCCCCTTTTTTTATTTTACTTTCTTTATAAAGTTTTTCCCAAAATCTCCTAGTATAGCGCAGACAGGCAGCATATTGTGCTGGCCAACCACCCACGGCAGTTAATAAGAAACGCAATCAGCACTGCGATTTGTTTTCTCAAGCCGAACAGAGAAAGAGAGAGAGGGAGGACCCTGATAGACAGGGATAGTTGCTAATATTTGTGAGTCCTGCGCCTTGTCCTTGTGCAGCAGGAACATCGAAATGGCCCAGCCTACAATAACAAACTGGCAGCCAAGTCAAGCCAAGCCAGACACGTGGCCATTAATGACGTATGAATGATGTAACACGCGATGGAGACTTTGACGCGGCACGTGGCCAACGGCCTGCGAGGCATGACAGGCCGATTTCCCCCCATTGACTCCTTGCGGGTCTTTAATGTCCTGGTCTTGGTTCTACTCCTCCTCTTTCTGCTTCGCTCCTCGAAGGATTGCTCACTTCGCCTGCGGCGCAGTGCTGTGCATTTTGTTATTGCCAAAATGCGTATTGTTATAAATCGGCATAAAAATAATAAAAATACAATGCCCATGAATACACCCATTTCTATATGGTTTTCGTTGGTTCAATATTTTGTTAATCAAATGGGCGGCAACGGCGGCGCATAAATCACTTGCCAATTGGCAGTTGTATAAACTTTTTATTTGAAAAGCGTCAAGAGGGTTAAGTGTGGAAAAATCAGGGGTCTTTTAAGGGTTTAGAGGTTATATAAAGATGGGAATTTGTTTATGGAATAAAAAATAAGCTAAGGACTTTAAAAAACTGTAAAGAAAGTCGTTTTAAAATTTAATTTAAGTAAGTTAATCTTTAAATAAAATTCCTAAAGGTTTAAAACTACTTTTGTTATACAAATTTTAATTAATATAATTAGAATTATGTGTCAATAAAATAATAAAATCGTATCCTATTGCCAGCTTCATTTTCTTCTAGAAAGCAACAAAAACCTTTCAAAATTTTAACCAAACAAAAATCTGTGTAAGTAAAATCAGGAAATTATTATAAACTAAAATTTAACAAATATAAAAAATATACAAATATTTTTCTATACATTTCCCACCTTTATTTCTTTATTTTCTAATTGTTGACCCAAACCCCACTGCCTCTGCATTGTTCACACCTATTACACCTCGCTTATCGGGTGCACCAAATCTAAATGACTCTCCGAAAGTTGTTTTCCCACAGACTAAAATATATAAAAAACAATGTCAACCCGGGGAATGCAGACCAAAAAACATAGGGAACACGCCAAAATCAAACAAACCCTGACCACAAAAAAGGGAAAAAACGAACACCAGACCCATGAATAAAAGTGAAAATTGTAATAAAAACAAATTACGAACACGAACAACAAACGGGAGGAGAGGAAGCTCTGAAATTCTCACAGCGACATATTGAAAGTGTCCTCGTGGCTGTCTATCTAAACAATGCCAGCAATAATTGCGCGATTGATGAGGACGAGGGGGGTGGAAATTGTGAGGTGGAAGGTGTGGGGTGGGAAGGTGGAAGGGTGACACGGGTGCAGGGTGCGACTCCGATTACCACAGCGTTTGACTTTCTCAGATAATTGCAAGAGAGTGTCACGAGCTCGTTTAGTTGTCTCTGGTTTATTTTTTTGGGAAAGGAATTTTAGGGTATTTCTTTTAGGGGTATGATGGCTTTTTCGACTATAAAGAATTTAGATTTATGTAGAAAATGGTTGTGAATCTTCTAAAAATACTAAATTATAGTTAACTTTAGGAGTTTTGTATTATAAATTTGGTCTTAAAGATGGTGATGTTAATTCCTATGCAAATATTACTTTTGTATAATTTTCAGCATGGCAAAATCCAGTAATTTTATATTAGAAAAAATCACATAAGCTTTCTTATGTTTTTTAGGTAATAATATAATATAAATAAGAATATATAAAATACCCAGAATTAGGTTACCAACAATATCTTAACATAATGTCCTTCTCCCAGCCAAAAGACAGCATACAAATCTTTATAGTCTTAAAACAAATTAAAAATCTAACCAAAAGTGTATAATAAAATAATTTAAGATTTTAATTCAAGTAAAATTTGTAAATATTTATAAAGTAAAAGGTATCTTTTAGTCGTTTCCCCCATCTAAAAATTTCTTGACTAATTTTATATGATTTTTTGTTTCAGATTCTTTTCTACACTGAAAGCTAGCATATTCACACGGCACACCCCGGGGACGTGAGACCAACAGCGATTGCCTGCACCCCTCGTCCCGCGCCACTTAAGAGCCAATGACAACAAACAGCAAACAAACAATTAACATGCGAAGGGGTTGGAGGAGAGACAGAAAGCGAGAGGTTTGTGGGTTCACGTGCAGGGCCGGCTATAAATTACCGCGGTTTGACTTCCAGCGACCCTCGCTGTCAATTGATAACGCGGATTGACTTTCTGGCGGGTCAAGGGTTTCACCCGGGCGTCTCTCAGAGCTTCGAGCTCTTCGAATCCCACGGTTTCACGTGAGTTGTGTCACTTGAGATAAAAGGACGCGGCACCTCGGTGGCGGAGGGCCATAAATTCAGCGAGCTCATAAATTCAATTGACAACTAAATTGCAGAGCCACTGGCTGCCGAAACCGGAGACGCTTCGACACAGCCACCTCCGGCTCCGGGTGCACTGCGTTTCCGTTGGGGAGGGAGGAGCAGTCGGGGGCTTGGGGCCTGGGTCGCCTCTAAAACTTTCAAGTGCGCCCGGCCCGACTTTTCCCTTCGGCTGGTAGTGGCTTGTGTTTTTCCCATTTTCTATATATTTTCCTTTTCTGATATTCCATGTCGGAAGCGGGTCATTTCCAGAGGTATAAATCACAAAAAGCGGCGGACTTCGAAGGCGGAAGCCCACCTGTTGCACTTCGTTGACAGTTTTCTATTACCACTGCCTCCAGGCGCATTTTTTTATTTGTAATTTATAAATTTTAATTGGAAATTACTAACAAGTTCGAGAACTAAAGTAAGCAAGTATTTTTCCAGCTTGTTGCTGTCATCTTTCGGCGGGGTTGGTCCACAACAATGACTTGATTTATGAGCGGCTCGTGCTGTAAGTCGGCTCGCTGCCGGGGGTTGGGTAATGACTTGGATCGGCAGTTAAGTGAACCGCGAAAAGGGCCATGAATAAAAATATTTGGACATCAATAGGCGCACACATGAGCGGACAATAGAAGGGGGCAGCCACATGTGAGCATGGGAACCAGAACTTGGATTTTTCCTTCTCACCGATTATGCGCATTTTTTATATAAAATATATATAGTCGCTGGCATATCGCATCTTTTTTTTTGGCGAGTGAATAAATTTAAGCGCAAGCGTCAGTCCGCGAAGCTGTCAAAAGGGACTACTCATCGTCCTTTTGGCGCCAGTTGGCACAGCAGCATTTTCAATTTATTTTCACAGCCTGAAACAATTACGGCCCTAAAGGGAGCAACAAAAAAAAATACACTGTGTGCGCAAATGAAATCAGAAATTAAATTTCAAGTGAGCAAAACATACGGCGCAGCGCAGACTGAGATGGAAGAGAGAGAGCCAGGGCAAAGGTGGCGCCCAAAAGGTCGCAGGGCGGATCACCCACCCACTGGGCGCGTTGATGAAGGGCGTTGTGTGGGTGGGAGAGCCCGCTGACAGATTATCCGATTACGATTAGAGTGAGCGTAACCAGCAAACAAATAGCCAGCGATGCGACAGATGACGATAGACATCACAGAAAGTGATTACGAGGGCTTGGAAATTTGATTAAAAATTATGGGAATTATTAAAGGGGTGGCAAGAGGTAGGAAAATAGGTTTATAAACTCTTGAATGTATTTTATAAATAATATAAAATTATATTTAATTATTTTTCACATAACCTTATGTTTTTAATAGTTTTTTATATCATTTTAAATTGAAATGCAGTTTAAATAATAAGATTTCCTTACCTCCGCTACGTAAAACATAAATTTATGGCCAGGTAAACCTCAATAAACTCTTAACAATTCAAATACAAATATAATCAATTTATTTATGGCTCAACCAGTTAAGTATTTCTCTCTAATTTATATATCCAATTAAGTACTCCAACAATAAATCCATAAATCCCCAATAAACACCCATCAAAAGTCAACAAGTACTTCACAAAACTATGCAAACATGACTCTAATCAGAGCAATAAAACAATAATAAATTCTATCAATTGCCTGATGATTTTATCGATGTCATCGTGCTCCTGGTCTGCACCCTTTTTCATTATGCACCGCTGCTAACCGCTCAATTGTCTGTGCCGAAAAGGATCCCACACACAGGAAACTCCTCCCCTTGAATCCCATCCAATCCCATAGATACTTCCACTGTCAGCGGAGTGTGAGCCCTAATGCGCTTCACATAACATTTTGATCATTTTATGATCTGTCGATTAGCCTCATTGTTCGGGCCATCCCTCTGGCTGGTGGCCAGGATGTCTCGGGATGTGCTCGGGGGTTGTCCTGCCACGGTGAAGTGTGCCTGAAGGAGCGTGTGACTAACACGCTTTAATAGGATTAGCGCTGAAGAGCACTTAAGAGTCAAATTATCAACGGGCAGTCACAGATTCACCGAATGTTGTGACTGTTGCGTTCTGTGTGTTTACACTGAAGGCAAGGACAATGAGGACATCAACATAAAGGTCCTGACAATTGTTTGCCAAACTTTCCCACTGCCAACTCGACTCAATTGCAGTTCCCAGAGGGACCAGTTCGCAGCCCAGATTACGCGCATTAGTCAGGCTTAAGTTATTAAGTCAAGTGAGCAATTGAGATATTAAACTTCGGGGATTTCAGGGATCCTTGCAGATACTTGAGAGAGGGCTTTGGACACTTCATGGGAATAAATATTTTAATTTGGTTGAAGGGAAGATCTTTTATGGGAAGAAGTGTCGTAAATTATTATGTGAAAAATATAAAAAATAAATGTAATGCTATAATAATAAATTCAAATGAGTCCTTAAACAGGATCTTGAAACTGTATTACTTTTGAATAAATTTAAGGCTCCTTAAACAATAATCAAGTATTTAGATATTAGTTTAATTATTTTCTTAGTCTTAAAAGTCACTCTTTTAATTTTAATAAATTGAAATGACAAACACACAATTATTTAAAATGTAAAGAATACATTTAGGAACTGTGCAAGTTAAGTATTTAATATTTATAAATAAAATGACTTCAAGGATAATAAATGTTTGACAAATATTTAATGGAAAAAGCAATTATCAATTGTAGTTTATAAAATATCTTAATAACTTCTTAATAATAAAATATGTATGAAAATTAGATATTAGATTTTTAACTTAATTAATGGTAAAAATAATCTTTCCATAATTCCGTAAAAAATCTAGGAAATTGCAGCCTCATAAAAAATGTGCTTACCTTTATATCAGGTAGTAATTCTACCGAAATGAATATAGTTATCTTTATCATTTGAAAAAATAATGAAAACCCAAAGAAATACTCTTTAGAAAGAATAAAATATTTTGCAAACTTATATTTTGTTATTGGCAATATTCCCCTCGAATTTCTTTGGCTGTACCAAAGAGGTCCTTGCCAAGGACATTCCACCCCCGTGACGCACACGAGCGCCACCTTTTATGTGAACAATGATGCCGTGTGCCGCCATCAGGTTGAGGTCCTGACTGAAAGCTGTCAAAAGCTCAAAGGAAAAGGACATTCCCAACACAATCAGAGTTTCAAACTTACACAGTGCTGAGCCGCCGACTCCTCCTCCTGCTCCAGATCCTGCTCCTGCCCCCGATGATGCTCCTCCTCCTCCTCCTCCTGCTGCATTGCTGCTGCTGCTGCTCTTGCTGCCACTGATCCTGCCCTGCTGCTGATGGTCACTGGCCGAGGACGAGGAGGAGGGCACTGCAGCATGCGAGGATGTGGTGGCGCAGTCCAGCGTGGATTTATCTGCAAGACAAAAAGGAAGAGCAGACAAAAGGATACTTTAATTGCCAGGCAGCGCAAATTTGCACACTCAGCACTCGGCACGCTTCGCCTTTTGCCACGGAACGGAAGCGAGAAAAAAAGTGAAAATAAACGGAAGCCAAGGAAAGCTGGGAGAGAGAGAGCAGGACTCATAAATCTCGGCATAGATAATTGTCATCACAACTAGCTGCTGCTGGTTTATTTATTGCTGGAATTATGGTTTTCATATCGCCGCCCCGAAACGTCACGCAACGTCGCTCTTGCCCAGAGATTCCCATTCCCATTCCCCTTCCCCCTTGACAGATCCTATGAACCGCAAAGGATATAATCGCGAGGGTTGTCACCACCAGCTATGCCCGAGAGATGTTTAATTGCCGTAAATCTTTGTTTGATGTAAACAACAATAAGCCAGAGAGAAGAATCTATGAGGAATTGAGGAATTTGCTACGCTTTCAATTGAAATGTCAAGCCGGATGCGATACGAGTCCAGGATAATGATAGCCATGAAGATGATGGCTTTCAGCTTCGATTCCCATCATGCGAGTGGTCTGGGAAGGGAGTGTGTCATAATTATACCTCAGAATTCTGTGAGAATTTTTTTTATATTTTATTAAATATATTCCCTGAAAATTTAGCTTGGTTTTTCAGATTAGAAAAGGCTTAAAAATATATTTTATAGCTTTACAAACTCTGTACAAACGTTTGTCAACTATTTAAATAATGTATTCTAAGGGATCTCAAAAATAACAATAATAAAGTCGGCGTCTAAAAAACCCCAATTATAGATTTCTGTGAGAAATTTTCTCTAAGAAATATATTTAATTTATTTCCTAATATTTCGCTGCTAGCAAAAAATTACTTCCTAAATACTAAGCAGAATTTTTCAGATTCCCAAAGGAATTTTGTTTTGGACAAACTTTTTATAGATTAGTGCATACTGTAAAAATATTTCTAATCTATTTATAAAATTGTGATAGAAAAAAATAAAATAGAAAATCCAATTATAATAAAAATCTCTTACAAAAATCCCTTTTTCCCATACAACTTCCCACGTCCCTAGAAGTATAAATATGTATATACTATATAGTACACACAACTTCTCCTTGACTTGGCTGCAAAGTGTAATTATTTTTTATGCGCCTGCCTCTGTGAGCCAAACGTCTTTTGAGCAAAAAATAATGAGTTACGCATGACAAAATCTTTTCATGGCAGCGGCAAAAACTCAGCTAAGGCTTGACAACAGCCACAGAAAGAGACAGACAGACAGACAGAGATGGGGCAGGATAAAAAGGATTCATTTCATATTTGCTTGAGCGCGCGCCGAGAAATGAGATGAGAAAAGAAGATGAGCCGGGAGAGAAGGCGGCCATTTTGTGTCTAGAAATCTTTGTAAGGGAAGAACTTCAGAACTTGTCTCCTGGGAAGGACTTTATAGCAAGGATAATGTGGCTAAATCTGCGATTAAAGTAAAACAAGATTCGGCAGGCTCAAGAAATTTTATTATTCAATTTTGAGCCAAGAATTGCTCGTCCTTTGGCCAACTAACAGACAAGTCAGCCTTGTCTAATTGAAACCAAAGCAGAAACAGGACATAAATTTGCCAAAAAAAAAAGATAAAACAAGAAGAGAAAACAGAAAGGACTAAAGTTTTCTTATAGAAATAAATGGACATGGACAAGTTGACTGGAACGGAGGCGGCATAACAAACTCTCGCCAGGCACGCGATGAAATTGTTCGGTTTTTGATGTTTCTATCAAAAGCTGGCAGGGACCGCCGCAAACAGTCAACAGTAGCAGCTTCGGGCCACATTATAAGCCACATCCTGGCTGGCCTCCGGCTTAAATTGATAAATATGTAACCGAAAAAAAAACAACAAAAATGGTCAAAAGAAAAAAATATCCAGAGTAATAGCAGCGGACCCCGGAGAGACCTCAGCGTTTATATGGATAATTCAATTTAAATTTTTTGCCCAATCTCTTGCCCTTTTTTTTATTATTTGTTTTGTTTTATTTGTTGTTAGTACAACCAGCAGAATTATGTACATGGCTGGTCGCGGTTTTTGGCCGTTGTTTTGGCCATTAAATGTTACGGGTTCGGACATATTTGGCGGTCTGTGGGAGGCGGTGGCCATTGGCCAACATATGCTGCTTGGATGTGTTTAAATAAATACGCGAAATTTGCCACTTTTGTGGCACAACATTTTCGACTGTCGGGTTTTGTGTTTTCTCTTCTTTTTTTCCCTATATTCCCAACCGCTCTGGGTTCGTTTTGCCTTGGCCGGAAGCGCAGGATTTGTTTTTCCGCCATTTCGTTGACATTTTTGTGCTAGACAATTGCGAGAAGGTCAGTGGGTTGGTTGGTGCACTAAAGAATATGTTTTTGCTTATATTTTATTCTAAAATAAATATATAAAAGAGACAGGATATTTAAATTGAAATTATTTAAGCAATATTATTGGTTTTAAAAAAGTTGGAGGGTTTTTATAAAATTTGTTGCAACGTTTACAGTATTTTTACTTCTTTTATCTATGTTTTTGTTCTTTTATTTTAAACTAAATAAAAATAATAATAATAAATATTAATTTATCAGAAAAAATTAAATAAAATAATAAAAAATAAATAATTAAAATAAAAATATATTTAAATCATAAAAATAAAGAAAACAAGAAAGGAAAGCTAACTTCGGGCGGAGCCGAAGTTTATATACCCTTGCAGAATATTCTGTAAATTATATTTTCCAAATTGAATCATATGATGCATTCTTTACACCTATACTTCCTTTGAATTTGACATATCTACCCTTTTTCGTCTGGCCTTTTTTATAATGCTGGGATTACATTACAACTAGTTCATACTAAAAAAATATATATATCGACGCTCATAAAAAAACCGATTAATCAGATATATGGCAGCTACAGGATATAGTGGACCGATCCTTATTCAATTTGGTAGGTCGGAGCAATCAGCCGGTCTTTACGCGAAATTATTTGAAAATAGAAGTTTAAACTTTCTATTTTCAAAAACGCGAAAGTTGGGTAATTTCCGATCGTTCAGTTATATGGCAGCTATAAGATATAGTCGGCCGATCGTTATGAAATTTGGTAGGTCGGATCAACTGACCAAATATGTAATATGTACGAAGTTTTTCTTTTCTATCTTCAAAAACACAAAAGATGGGCAATTTTCGATTTTTCAGTTATATTATTATA
>VNJQ01005011.1:0-60808 GCA_008042515.1 Drosophila truncata | reverse complement strand
AAAAGGGATCGTAAAAATAGTCCGCTACCTTTTCGCGATACTGATGGATTATATCGATGGTTGAAGTATCGAAATGAAAAATAGAGAAATAAGAACGTAACTAATGGAAAAATAAATTATTATTAATGAAAGCAGTGGTCAGTCACTATAATTACTTAATTTTAACGAATTGATAATTATTTATATAATTATTATTCTGTTTTTGTAAGCAAGAATGAAGTGTACAGTGCTGCATTAGAATGAAATAAATTTGACAGCACGCCTTTTCAATGAAATAAGGCACCATATTCAGCAATAAATTATTTTATGAGGTCTCTGGTCAAAAACTATTACTTGGACAATTTTAGGAATATTTTAAATTGTCTCCAGTTGCTTTTTAGTTATGGTTACCTGTTGTTTATTTAAATTATCTTAGGAGCAAATTCAAATCAATGTTGGCGGGAAGCAGGAAGATAACGATAGGTTCCAAGCCGATGTTTTTTGAGACGGCGTAATGATCATACGCGTTCACCAGAACAACATGATCACCGATCCCTGAGGGATCAGTAATCAGTGATCATGTTGTTCTGGTGAACGCAACCATTATTAATGAAAGCAGTGGCTTGGAACCTATCGTTATCTTCCTGCTTCCCGCCAACATTGATTTGAATTTGCTTATAAGATAATTGAAATAAACAACAGGTAACCGTAACTAAAAATCAACTGGAGATATTTTAAAACATTCCTAAAATTGTCCAAGTAATAGTTTTTGACCAGAGACCTCATAAAATAATTTATTGCTGAATGTGGTGCCTTATTTCATTAAAAAAGCGTGCTGTCAAATTTATTTCATTCTAATGCAGCACTGTACACTTCCTTCTTGCTTACAAAAACATAATAATTATTATAAAAATAATTATCAATTCGTTAAAATTAAGTAATTATAATGACTGACCACTGGTTTCATTAATAATAATTTATTTTTCCTTTAGTTATGTTCTTAATTCTCTATTTTTCATTTCGATACTTCAACCATCGATATAATCCATCAGTATCGCGAAAAGGTAGCGGACTATTTTCCCTTTTTGGTGATCTTGTTTACTAAAATCTTGCAAAAAAATAGGGATGACACGCACCATCGATAGAAATTCATCAGTGATCAGTGATCATGTTGTTCTGGTGAACGCAACCAATACCAAACAACACCACAGCCCAACAGTTTCTTGTCAAAGTAACCACCCAAATAAAGGGCTATTCGATTTGACATTTTTCTTAGGAATACAAGAAATACATTTTTTTGTATAAATAAATACGTTATTTGAAAAATATGAAAGTATTTGTTCTGTAAGTTTTGTTTTTATATTATTTTTATTATTTTTTTAAGAAACAAGAAAACCCTTTTTTTAACAATTTTGGTTTTACTTTTTGTTTAGCACTTTCCTTGAACTCTTTAAAATTCTCCTTTAAACTTCCAAATATATTAAGTTCAATATTGAGCACACAAATTTTTATTCAGTGTTTTATGCTGAATATTCATACCCTCTTTATATTTAATTATTAAACACAGGTATTTTATTTCTTCCAAATACAGTGAAGAAGAAGTAGTATCCCTTTTGGTGTAATGGGTACTTGGGAATTAGGTATTCCATTCGCATGTTCCGTTTTATGGCACAATTGATGTACTTGTACCAATCTAACATATCAGGCTTGTGACATTCCTGCGAATTTCCATCCTTCCAGATCTGCTCCCGAAGATCCATCCACACTGCCCGAATGGGATATACCCTATCGTATATGCGAGGAAGTAGATATTTGCGTTCATTCGGTGTATTGTAAATGGTAGATTTAGAAGCACAGACAGTGGTAACGTCTCTATCATTGTTTGGAGTAAAAATGTATTTGAATGTATAACGTTCAAACTTTTCCTCTCTTTTTAAGGCTAGCTCGGCTCTACCACGGAGATACTCCTTGCTGTATGCATTTTTAGATGTACCTTTAAGGTCGAAGCCCCACTTTTCAAACAGATAGTTTCCTAATTTATCCGTCTTCATCTCGGCTACTGATATGGTCATCTCGGTCTGCGCCTTACCATTGTTAGGACTGTAATCACCGGTACTACGATAACCAGGTTCACTATGTTGTGTAACGTTGGGATAGAGATTAAGCCTGTTCTTTCTCCAAACTGGATGCAGCTTTTTATTTCCTCCTTCAAAGGACTTGGGGAACATAACAAACCCATCCGTGCCCTCGTCCACACTTTTTAAGCGTTCTTGAGAATCCTGACGACTATTATAGGAACCTTTCAAAATATCCCCTAGGGAACGTGGTATTTTATAGTTTGAGTTTCGTTCATTGTACTTAATTGGTAGGGACTGAACCAACAAATGGCTGGCCTGCATTTACATTAAATAATTATAATTAAATTATAAAATAAAGAATTTTTTAACCTTTAACTTACGTTCAAAAAGAATCCAATGGAAATAACTACTATACATATTTTGTCCATAAATTTTTTGTCGTTTGAGAGATGTATGTGAGCTGTGCCAAGGTTCGTAATATATAAACCTTTCTCCAAAATGACACACAGTCCCAGGCATGCTAAATCTGGCCTTTTGATGTAAAAGAGTTTGTAATTTTACAAAAGAGCAATATGCTATGTTTGAAAATTCCCCTTGAAAGTCTCACTTTCAAGGAGTAATTTAAAGAAGTTAAAAAATCTTAAAACAAGATTTTATATCCTTTATTAGTATACCCATCTATAAGTCATGTCTATATTCATCGACTCCGTGGCAAAGGAATGTTTCCAATGTGTAGGAGCCAATTTCAAGTGTTTTTTTTCGATAAAAACTACTTTAATGAGAAAAAGGAATTATGATTCAGTTAAATTTATAATATAAAATATTTACCAAATAAAGAAAAGTATATATTATATATTATATACTATATATATTATATATTATATATTATATATTATATATTATATATTATATATTATATATTATATATTATATATTATATATTATATATTATATATTATATATTATATGCTATATGCTATTTAACCATAAAACTATTGGCGGTAATCGTCGTCTAATCTTTTAAAAGAGCTCTTGGTCGCACCATCATGGTAACAGTTTTTAAGCTATAGTGTCGCCACAGCCAAAAATTTAATTGTCCCAAATAAAGGCCATTTAAATTACTGGAAGATATAAGATAGATAAAAATCTGGATTTGGGTCTCCGACGATGTTATCTTGTTCAATTTGTCCAGACCAAGCCAGAAGCTTCCGTTTAGGTCACCAAAACCCTTCTCATAAGTGGAAAACTTGCGGTAAAAGTTCACTTCGTCACTGATTCCTCGCTGGAAAACCGTTCAGCCTCTTCCAGCAATCAATTTTGAAATTTTGTCTACCGAGGTCATCCAATCAAAATTTGCAATATTTTTGGGGCTCAGCTGAAACCGGTTGCAGCTGCGAGAGTCAAGCAGACAGATAGTGGAGTTATCTGTGAATTATGCGAACAAGCGATAACAACGAATAAATAGCAATTAATTTGCCTTATTGGTTATGCAGTACCGGTTGGCGCTTATCAAAAAACCACCGGCAAACTGATCGTTGATGACAATTGATGAACGGCCGGCAAAACGGGAATATTCCGCTCAGATTACCATAGATAAGTTCCATAGGCGATAATGAATGCCTGCAGAATGACTGCATCAATGTCTTTTGTCTTAATTTGGAGCCAGTTTGAAGGAAATTTATGTGTTTGGACATACCGGCCGCCGGCAAAATGTCAACAGAAATATCAGCTATAAAAGCGTAAAATTCGGCTGTTAGAAGTCAGATTTGTTTTGTCATCTATCAGCAGACACACACCCTCCTTTTCAAACCATGAAGTTCGTGGTAAGTTGGGACTAGGTACAGATAATGGGAACATATCTCAGATAAATTGTAATCCTCCAGATTGTTCTCGCCTGCTATTTGGCTATGGCCCTTGCCAACGAGGAGGCTGATGTCCTGAAGAGCGACTCCGAAGTGAACGTGCTGGACTTTAACTACGGTTACGAACTGTCCAACCACATCAAGGCCGTGCAGTCTGGAGTTCTCAAGGAGCACGACAACTGGGTGGTGTCTGGAGAGTACGAGTACGTGGCGCCCAACGGCAAGACCATTAAGGTCGTCTACCACGCCGATGAGACCGGCTACCACCCAAAGGTCGTTGAGGCCTAAGCACTCTCTTAGATGGTTTCCCGAAATAAAAATTAAACGACCTGCAACTAAATTGCCGAAACCCCGCTCAGAGGTATTTCGCAGACGCGGATCCGACAACATTCTGAATACCGGACGGATCGGTTGGGATCACAATGCTTAGCTATTTAATGCTAGTTATCCTACTGCGCGATAGCATCTATGTTGCGCACAGACATTTAATTGTTTACTTGTTTAATCGGCGGCTTCCAGCGAACCGTGGATTCCGAAAATTCTGACGCACTTACAGATTGTTGTGTGTATCTTAATCTTTAAGATGCATTTCTCTCGCCATGCCTGCGGCGTTCAAGAAAATCTTCAGTGTTGAAAAGTTTCGAAAAGACGACATTTTTATGCCACGACAAAAATTTTCCAGTGTTGCAAAATTAACGAAGCGTGGGGAAATTTAAAAATTTAATTCGCGGGTTTTGCAACACTGAACACTAAAGAAAAGCGCCGCCGAACGCCAAGGACGAGCCGTGCCGTCGTTGTCGCTTCACGATTGAATTTGGAGCTTACCTTTCGCTGTTGCTGCGGCTGGGTCACGGCAAAGGCGATTTCTTCAATGTTGAGCCGCCGCAGGCTTCCTTAGCAGCTGTAAGGGGTTTCTTCAGATTTTTCAGATTTCGGTGTATATACCGTGTCAGCCACAGCTGTCGTTGACGTTTCGGGGGCCTCACTGGAGCCCTCTAGCTTCACCGGCTCCTTCTCATTGCCAGAAGTGGAGGGCTGATGACGAGGTCGCTGGTGCTATGCGTGAGACCCTGTGATCACCAGAATTCGAGCTGGAGCCACAGCACTCGCCAGCATCCACACTGCGACGCTGATAAAAGAGCATGTAGCCGCGTTGTTGATGATGTCCTGCTCAATGGCTTCCTCGGGCACCTTCCTCCCGCGCGTGTCGTCGAACTTGTACCACTAGCTGTCGTAGGGATTCGAGCAGCTCAGCGGCGTCATCCCCCTCGGGCGGTCTCCACCTTGAGCAAGCAGGACGAACTTTCGCCATACTCTGGTCACTGGCTGCGCAGCATATTGAATATACAATACTGCGGCAACTTGTGGGGCCACTCGTGGCTCTACAGGCTCGGGCTTGTAGATTGATGATAAAGCGCGGTCCACAACCGGGCACCCACTTCCTGTCATTTCCGAAATAAATTAGAGAAAGTGTTAGTTAGTCATCATCCCTGAGAAACTCTGCGACTTCTATGGTCGTCCGCGGTGCTCATGAGTCGAGCAAATTCCGCTCTGGGATGAAATTGGCTCTGCTCCTGCTGCGGCTCCGGATCCTGACCCATTGCAAGGTTTGCGCTTCGTAAGATGTGTCGTAAAATCAAATGCGTCCTTGCTATACACAAATCCGATTCCTTCCAGGTATTTATTTAAATCGGTAATTCTGTAGAATTTTTTACCGGTGCGGCTTATAATTATTACTCGCCATTTTTCTTCTATGGATTTTCCATCTCCTTTGTCCAGCCGACTGGGTCCAGGACTGGATCCAGGACTGGGTCGCTGTTTGCCAAATCGTGCGATATTTCGTCCAAAGGGGTTTCGATGGGATATAATGGAGACCCATTAATGATGCGTTTCAAGTTTTATGTGCCTGAAATATATTTAATTATTCTACTATTTATATATTTCATTTTTATTAAATTAACTTACATGTCACTTTTGGCAGATTCTGGGCGGGGCCATGGCTGTTGTTGTGTATCCTACTTCTGTGGATTGCCAGCTCCTTGGCCGATTTCCCGTTATACGGGCAAGATCTACACTTGAAGTTTAGCTCTGTCGACAGCTGCACACTTGGGGGTGACGACAAGTCCTGTGCCGGCTGAACCGGTCGCTGCTCTGGCGACAGCTGCCCCAGCTCGACCGGCTGCAGTGTTAGAGGCAACGGCACTCTTCGGGGCGACTACAAGTCGGATGAACAGGTCGCTGCTCTGGCGACCGTTCTTTTTCGTACCTTTCCCTCGGGTTTCCTCTTAATAGTAACGGCACAAAAACATCGATGGTTGAAAAAAAACATCGATGGTTTGAAAAACATCGATGCATCGATGTTTTTGCACCTCTAATTCTGGGATTGTAATTTTAATTTAAACATTTTATGTGAATAATATACGATTAAAATAAAATAGTAGCAAGGCCACGAAAACTGCAGCCATGGACTGTGCCGAGGACACTGAATCCACAGCAAAAAAAGCTCCTCCTGCTGCAGGGGAACAAGGAGCCGGGTCACCAGAGGCACCGGCGGAAAAAAAAGGTGCCGAGCCTCTTGTGGCTGTGGAAAAGGAAGAAACCGATGTAGACATGGAGGATCTAACTGTCGGCGACATCAATCCTAGTGAAAGGGAATTGCCCAGTGAGGAGCCAACAAAGTTGCAAGGTGAGGAGAGAAACGACATGCCCAGTGAGGTGCTAAAGGAGGTGACAATTGAAAAGCCAATAGAAGTGCCCACTGAGGAGAATAAGGAAGAGTGTGATAAGCCAAAGGATCCAAAGGATATGGAAAAAACTGGCGCAGAAGTGGTAATCAGCATTGATTTGGCCAGCAGTCCGGTGGCCGCTCCTTTGAATAAAAATGCGCCAAAGCCCGATCCAGCTGAGGATTCCGACAGCAGCGTGGAGCTTATCGACAGCCCAGTAAAGTCCCCCTCGCCCAACGAAGTAGCCGAGGCCCAATCAGACATTGTCGATGGTGCAGCAGCTGTGGACGCTACACCAGAGCCCAAAGAGCCTGCTAAAATCGATAGCAAGGAGGCCGAGGAACAGACGGACAGTAGCATCGAGCTTATCAGCAGTCCCACTCCCGAGACCTCGCCTGCCAAAGAAGGCGAAGAATCAAAGGAGCCGGGCGTTCAGGAGCAAGAAACTGCTTCAGAGTCCCACAAAAGTAATGCGGATGAAGAGATCATGGAAGTGGATCAGAAGGAGGCAGTTAAAACTGAAGCCGACAAATCGGAGGAGAAGGAGAAGGAGGCCATTAAAGATGGTAATGACTTGCTAGGAGAAGAAAAATCTGAGCCATCGGCAGACAAAATCGAAACGCCCATGGAAACTGAAGAAGCACCTGTCACCGTTGATGGAAACGTGGTTGCCCTGGAAGTGCAACTGGAAAAGGCAACGGAACAAAACGAACCTCTAGAGAACGAGGACCCCTTCCCTACAGATGGAGAAATTTTTTATGGAAAGGACTGCATAAACTACAACTGCGAAAAGCAGCACAAACAGTATGTGCTGGCCAACATGGCTCTTTTGAACTTCTACAATGCGAGCCAAAAGGGCTACAAGCAGCAGTTCGTATGCATGGAGTGCTACGACACTGCCATTGAGGTGTACGAGGTAAAGCAGGAGCCACGGAGATTAAGGAACATCATAATATCCTTGTTCTTGTTTCATTTTAGGAATTTGCGGGTCAATTGGTGGCCAAGCAGCCACTGCTCCTAAAGGAGTTCCGCCAGGACCATGCCGATTTCGTGGCCCTAGACAGCAGTGATGAGGAAGAAGAGGAAAAAAGGACAGGTATATAGCATCAAGGAGACTTAAATGGCCCACTTTCCCCACTAACTAACTCTATTTTCCCACAGGGCAAACGGAATTTTCGGAAAATGACCTGAATCTAATCGAAAAGGAGCTGGAAGATGCCATCAAGACCGTTCTGAATAAAGTAGAGTTTCAAAATCAACTTGCATGGTCAAAGACCATTCTAAAGGCCAAGGCGGATCGTTTAGAAAGCCAGTTTGCGCTTGTAGATGCAGAGCTCGAAAGTGCCCAAAGTATGGCCGACCAGATGCACAGCGCCTTGTACAGCTCCTGCGCTGCGGTGCATAAGCATATGCCACCCCTGGACATCCAGCAAAGCATGAGTGACTACGTGGTAAGTAAAACGGATTATGGAGTTTTGTACAGGTTAATAAGTCCATTTTTCATTGCAGCACCATGTGCCGCCGCCGGGCGAGATCGTTCGTCCACCCATCGAATTGAACGAGACGTATTATGCTGTGAAGAACAAGGCCATTGCCAGCTGGGTGTCCATCAAGGTGATTGAGTTCACCGAAAGCACCGCCATAAATGGCAATACCATGAAGAGCTACAAGATCAAGTATCTGAATACGCCGTATCAGATGATCAAGACAGTGACGGCCAAGCATATAGCCTACTTTGAGCCGCCGCCAGTGCGCCTGACCATTGGTAAGTACTCTCAGAATGCACAATCTGCAGATCAATATATCAATTATCTGATTGCAGGCACACGAGTGATTGCCTACTTTGACGGCACCACATTGTCACGGGGCAAGGACACAGGCACCGTGCAGAATGCCTTCTATCCGGGCATCATTGCTGAACCCCTGAAACAGGCCAATCGATTTCGATACCTGATTTTCTACGACGACGGCTACACGCAGTATGTGCCCCATCGGGATGTCCGATTGGTTTGTCAGGCCTCGGAGAAGGTGTGGGAGGATGTGCATCCCGCTTCACGTGACTTTATCCAAAAGTACGTGGAGAAGTATTCGGTAGACCGGCCTATGGTACAGTGCACGAGAGGCCAGAGCATGAGCACCGAGTCTAACGGTACCTGGCTATACGCCCGTGTCATTGACATCGACTGCAGCCTGGTCCTGATGCAGTTCGAGGGCGATAAGAATCACACCGAATGGATCTATAGGGGTTCCCTGCGCTTGGGTCCGGTGTTTAAGGAAACTCAGAATGCCATGAACAGTCCCAATGCCCAGCAAATGCGTGTGCCCAGGGTAAGAATCTGTCGTGAGCATCCATAAGCATAAGTTTTAATTTATAGTATATTGCAGCGAACGGAGCCCTTTATTCGCTACACCAAGGAGATGGAGTCGAGCAGCCAGGTTAATCGGCAGATGCGCGCTATTGCCCGCAAGAGCAGTGCTTCCTCGCAAAATATGTCGACGGCCTCATCTTCGTCCTCAGCCGTCTCTTCACCAGCAGTATCCTCTTCCGCTGCAGCTGGAAACCGCGCAGGCAACACCGTTAAACATCTCAACAACTCAACCATTTACGTGGACGACGAGAACCGGCCCAAGGGGCATGTCGTATATTTTACAGCCAAACGGAATCTGCCGCCCAAGATATTTAAGCAACACACCTGCAACCCCAACTGTTTGTTTAAAATCGTGCACCGCCTGGACAGCTACAGTCCCCTGGCAAAGCCACTTCTCTCCGGCTGGGAACGTTTGGTATTGCGCCAGAAGACCAAGAAGAACGTCGTCTACCGAGGTCCCTGCGGCAAGAGCCTGCGCAATCTGGCCGAAGTGCATATGTATCTGCGGACCACCGAGAATGTACTTAATGTGGACAATTTTGACTTCACGCCGGACCTGCGATGCCTGGCGGAGTATTCAATCGATCCGTCGATTGTCAAGGAGGCGGACATCTCCAAGGGTCAAGAAAAGATGGCCATTCCGCTGGTTAACTACTACGACAACACGCTGCCGCCGCCCTGTACATATGCCAAGCAGCGAATACCAACAGAGGGTGTTCATTTGAATCTGGACGAGGAGTTCCTCGTTGGCTGCGACTGCGACGATGATTGCTCGGTAAGATGGCATTGTATTCCAGCAAACACAATCCTGCTTACGTTCTCCCTTGCAGGACAAGTCGAAGTGCGCCTGCTGGCAACTGACCGTGGCCGGCGTAAAGTATTGCAACCCGAAGAAACCCATTGAGATGATCGGCTATCAGTACAAGCGACTGCACGAGCATGTGCCCACCGGCATCTACGAGTGCAACTCACGTTGTAAGTGCCGCAAGAACTGCTTGAACCGCGTGGTTCAGTTCTCGCTCGAGATGAAACTGCAGGTGTTTAAGACCTCCAATCGCGGCTGGGGCCTGCGCTGCGTGAACGATATACCCAAGGGAGCCTTTATTTGCATCTATGCCGGCCACCTGCTCACTGAAACTATGGCCAACGAGGGTGGTCAGGATGCTGGCGATGAGTACTTTGCAGATCTCGACTACATTGAGGTGGCCGAGCAGCTCAAGGAGGGCTACGAGTCGGAGGTGGAGCCGCCATCGGAACCGGAGCTGGACGATGAGACATACGGCCCGGACCCCGAGGATAATGATGACGACTTTCGGCCCAATTACCACTATCAGCGCAAAAACAAGCGCAGCTCTAGAAATAGCAGCGAGTTGGACTCCCAGGAGCGAACGGTAATCAATTTCAATCCTAATGCCGATCTGGACGAGACGGTGCGTGAGAACTCGGTGCGGCGGCTGTTCGGCAAGGACGAGGCACCCTATATCATGGATGCAAAGACTACCGGCAACCTTGGGCGTTACTTTAACGTGAGTGATCTTTATTTTTATACTTATCTTTGTCCTAGAGATAACAAATTCTCTTCTCTTTTCTTCCAGCATTCTTGCAACCCGAATCTCTTCGTGCAGAACGTCTTTGTGGACACCCATGACCTGCGCTTCCCCTGGGTGGCCTTCTTCTCTGCCTCGCACATCCGCTCCGGTACCGAGCTGACCTGGAACTACAACTACGAGGTGGGCGTGGTGCCCGGCAAAGTGCTGTACTGCCAGTGCGGTGCTCAAAATTGTCGAATTCGTTTGCTCTAAATTAGTTTTAAGCTCAAAGAAAAGGTTCCCCAATTAAATAAAATGAAATTTTAGATCTTAATTTGAATTTTTTTGGGATATGAATTCAGGTAATAATAACTTTTAGCAGATCGGGGGTAAATATTATTCTTATTTAAGATATGTTATTTTATTTTTTATAGATAAAAACAGTTTTCAAAACCCCTTTTAAATAAAAAATATAATCATAGTAATCGTCATCGATAGTAAGCAATCGATGGGCCGTTATCGATATTGCCATCGCTGTTTTGGCAGCTCTAATTCGCAAGTCATTTCGGCGTCAAGTCATCCCGGCATTTGTTTTCCGATATTTGTAAGGAAATAAAAGAAAAGTAAGCTTTATATTGTATTTTATATTCTGACGAACGTGTAATAGAAGAGCCGAAATTTCAGAGCAACATGTTTCTAACCCGCTCTGAGTACGACAGAGGCGTTAACACTTTTTCACCGGAAGGCCGTCTCTTCCAGGTTGAATATGCCATTGAGGCTATCAAATTGGGCTCAACAGCCATTGGAATCTGCACTCCCGAAGGTAAGCTATCGCATTACGATCCAAATAACGCAGAAACATAATTAAATCTATCCTCAAGGCGTCGTTCTGGCCGTGGAGAAGCGCATCACATCGCCCTTGATGGTCTCCAGCACCGTAGAGAAGATCGTAGAGGTGGACAAGCATATTGGCTGCGCCACCTCTGGACTGATGGCCGATGCCCGCACCTTGATCGAGCGCGCTCGCGTCGAGTGCCAGAACCACTGGTTCGTCTACAACGAGCGCATGTCCATCGAGTCGTGCGCTCAGGCCGTCTCCACACTGGCCATTCAGTTTGGTGACAGTGGCGATAGCGACGGAGCCGCCGCCATGAGCCGTCCCTTTGGCGTGGCCATTTTGTTCGCCGGTATTGAGGCCGGCAAGCCGCAACTGTGGCACATGGATCCCTCCGGCACATTTGTGCGTCACAGCGCCAAGGCCATCGGTTCGGGCAGCGAGGGCGCCCAGCAGAATCTGCAGGATAACTTCACCACTGAGATGAGCCTCAACGATGCCATCGAGCTGTCACTGAACACCCTAAAGCAGGTGATGGAGGAGAAGCTGAACTCGACCAATGTGGAGGTGATGACCATGACGAAGGAGAAGGAGTTCTACATGTTCACCAGGCAGGAGGTGGAGGAGCACATTGCCAATTTGGCGTAATTTTGCGACTACTATTGGGTTAACTTTGAACATAATATGTGAATAAATGGATTCTAAATCAATCTTTTCGAGGACAGAACTTATTTTTCGAGTATTCTTTGGCTTTGAGAGAGAGTAAACAGGTCAACTGATAGTTGAAGTGGGCTAAAGAGTCTTCTATTTACGCAGAATGCAAGAGTTTAGGGGATTTCCATTTGTTTTGAATCAAAAAGACATACTTTTGCCAAAGACATTTCAATATATAAGATTAGTAACGCCATACAATTTGTATGTGCTGGCTTTTGAACTGAATGACAGAACGAATGTATGGTCGTTCCTCATCTTATTATTGAAATGTCTGCTTTTACCTTCCTACTTACTACATTTATAGAAACTTTAAATTTAACAACATTAACTTTCTTGTTATTATATACAGTTGACTTTATTCGTATGCATGTATAATTCGTGTATGTGTATAATATATATAGATTTATTTTGTTTATTTGCTACAACATTTTGTGGATCCCCTTGGCGTCTCTGGAAACCGCTATACAATAATATCTCGTTTCGCATAATTATATAATATATAATACATGTAATCTAGACACAAACTGTTGAGCAAATCAAACAGCTCGGATTAACTTGGTTAATCCCCGTACAAAGGCAAATCATAAAGAACTACGCTTTTCTTCTTCGATGCACAGACTTCTTCTAAAGTTAATATAATATGTATATCTCTTTGCTACAATTCATTGTGTTGTGTGTGTGGTTTTATTTTACTTTGTACCTAGAACCGAAGCAATGCAAATAAGGCAGATGAAAAACATTTACATCTAAATTGTATGTGAGAGGGACTCGACAGGATGATCGCAGGTATAGGTAGTAGGTACTGACTGGTGGACACAGGGAAGACGAAGAAATGAACAGGTTGCGTGTATACCTATATCGTACGAGTATATATATCTCTCTCTATATATAGGCGTGTGTATAAATACATAAGTAAGCGGGGGCCTACTACCCCCGAGCATTCACAATTGGTTTTGCCATCATAACACTCCTTCTCCTACGACGTCTGATGGTGTTGGTGTTGTTGTGGTTGTTCGCTGCAGCTGGGACTGCTAGTGGTGTTGTTATTGGTGTTGCTGTTATTATTGGCGTTGTTGACGGTGGCGGAGCCAGCTGCTACACCACTGTTGCTGGCGGTCCGCATCATCAGCCGGGACAAACTGGTATCCGTTAGCGAGTAAATCTCCGGCTCAAACACTGGCGGACACTCCATGTTCGGATAGTCTGGCGTGGCCGCTTTCGAGTCCACGGAACCGGAATTCGAGACCTTCGGCATGGCTGCACCCTCCGATGCCGTACCGGCCTCAGGTTCTGGCTGCGACTGCGGCTCCTCCTCGCCCCGTTGCCTGTTGCCCTGTTGTATCGGAGGCGGTGGTGCCGGCGGCAATGGTGGCTGCAGCGCCTCCGAAGAGCACAAATTGGTTGTGGATGTGGTCATGATGCCAGGTCCCCTGTAGCTTCGATAGCCCGCCTGATTGTGCGTGGGCAAGGTGATCTGTGAGAAGATCTCCTGATCGCAATCGGGATCCGCACTGCTGGGCGGAGTCATTGGCGGCAACTGCTGCTGCTGCTGCTGATGATGGTGGTGGTGGCCAAAGAGGGTGCGATGCAGCAGCGGTGAGCCGAATAAGCGATTCTCCTTCGAAGGCTTGGCCGGCGTGCCCCCCGAAAGGGAGAGTTTCGAGAAGATGGGTATCGGGGCCGAGTTCTTGCGATGTGCATCATACTTGGTGCCCACACGCAAGTCCTGATTGTACGTCTGGCTCTTCTTGATACTGCTCCCGCCGCCACTGCCAGCCAACGGCAAGCCATTGCCTCCCGTTCCATCCAGGGCGTGATTCGATTTTGACTTCTTGTTCAGAGGCAGCGTCATAGTCATCGCGTGGCCCGATGAACTGCCTGTGGATCCGGTGGAGTGCTTGGAGAAGGGAAAACGCCGATCGCTGCTCGACTTGCTCTTGCTCTTCTTCGACTCTGAGCTTGATCCAGAGCTGGCGCTGCTGCTGTTCTTGTGCAGAAAGCTGGATAACTGTAGCTGCTGGGAGCGCAGAAAGTGCTTGGTCTTGCTGCTCTGCTGCTGTGCTGGCTGTGCTGGCGGCTGCTGCTGATACTGCTGTTGCTGTTGCTGATGATGATGATGATGATGCTGCTGCTGGTGGTGGGGGTGATGGTGCTCCTGCCTGGTGCTTGAACTGGAGCTCGGCTCATCGCCGCAGATTAGCTCGTAGCCAAAGTCTCGTAGCTTCTGGCCTTCCCTTCCTCTGGTTCGCTTAATACTCTCGTCATCCGGCTTGAAGCTTATCTCGTAGTCCGGAGTTTTGGGCAGACTCACGCTCTGGATTTTGGGCAGCTTTTCCAGGGGCTTCGCCACACTGCTGCTGGCACTCATGGCACTTTGCTGGCTCGCCGTCGACTCTGTGCGCGCATGCTTGTGCTTCTCGACGCCGAGATGAACTCGATTATTGTACATCTCCTGAGCCTCCTCCTCCTGCTTGCGCAGCATCAGGGCCTTGAGCGTAACAAAGCCCTGAATATTGTGGCCATGGTCCAGCGTAGCACCTACGCTCATCTTCGGCAACAGCGTTTTCGAAGTGTGAAAGTCGAACTCAACCAAATTCGGATTCGAGGCGTGCAGGAAGTTGTACGGAACCTTCTTCAAACTCGACTTGCTGCTGGGACTCTGACTTTGGCTCTGACTCGGGCTTTCCTCGGAGCTCTGGTGCTGCAGCGAAGTGGGTGTGGCTGCGGAGGTAGTCGGAGTCGGCGCCGGCGACGTAGGCGGTCCCAGAATCGAGGCCGACACTGAAACGGCTGATTCTGTGCCGCTGACCACCGAGCTGCGGCTGGAGCTGCGCGACAGCTTGGGTGCAGTCACCAGTGGTGCGATCTGTGTGGGCGGCATCGCAGGATCGTGGTAGCCCGGCGTATTCGCACCTATCTGGATGCCGAAACTGCCGCCAGGCACCTTTCTGTAGCTGCGATACTGCTCCGTTGGCACTGGGATATCGCTCGATGGCTTCACCGCACTGCTCTTGCCCATGAACTTCCGAAACGAGTCCAGATATCCACGCTCATGTTTCGTGGACCCCGCCGACGGCGGCGTTCCGCCAGGTAGCACCAGCGACGAGGCAGACATTACCTCCTTATTGCCCTGCGGCGAAGGTGTGCTGAGGTTATTGGCCACCAGGGCGTCACACTCCTCACCCGAGCTGTCGTTCTCCGAATACAGATCCTTGGCATCATCCGCTTCGCGCGACGCCGAGCCTTGCGGCACCTTGAGCGAGGCCTGGCGCAAAAAGTCCACCCACTGATTGAGGGCATTCAGGGACTCGGCCGCAAAGTAAAAACTCTTTGCCGTGTGGTATACCTTGAAGGCGTGCGGCTTTGAGTGTACCTCCTTGGCCAGCGAGACCGTGAAGCCGGGCAGGAAGATCACCAGGCTCGCGCTGATGCTCTCCTTACTGCGAAACCCGTACAGAATCGTGTCCAGCATTACAAAATAGATCCTCGCCCAGTAGGTGACGCCGCGATGGTTCTTCTTGCGCCTGTAGAGGTGCCCCTGGATGTCGCCGGTGCCGAGGAGCTTTAGGTTCGTATTCCTCCGCTTGGCCATCAGACTGTGCTTCTTCTTGAGGGTCAAAGTGCGAGACTTGCTCGGCGTATGCAGCTCATTGATCTCTGAGGGCGATTCCACGGGAGTTGTCGGTACTGGCACATGCACTGGCACAAGAATGGAGATACTGGTGACACTGCTAGCCGGCTGCATGCTGGCAGGCTTTGGCGGCGGCGGCGGCACCACCGGAGGCGTCATCTCTCGCTGCTTGCGCGGTCGTGGTGGCGGTGCAGGCGGCGTGACAAGCAGAAACTCCTTCCGCGGCTCAATGGCTGGCGGCGTGTCCGATTCCTCACCCGAATTGTCGTAGGCGGGAGTACTGTGGCTCTTGTCCAACCGCCCACGGCATCTCTGCTGCTGCTGCTGCTGCAGCAGGAGCGGCGTGTTCAGGGCCTCCGCTAAAGGCAGCTCTTGACCCCGCGTTGCCTGATTGATGGCTTCTAGCAGGTCCTCGGCGTTCTCCGTTTTGCAGTTGCGCAGCGTCTCGAGAGCATCCTCATCGCCCTCATCCGCAAATGGTATCGGCTCAAAGGTTTCCAGTATGGTATTCTCGACATTGCAGGTAAACATCTCGTTCTTTACGACATAATCCTCCACCTTCATGTTGGCATCGAAACGCACAACCTTGCTAACGCCCGGCTTGTAGCGCTCCTCGAGGAACTCGCGCTGCGACTCCTCCGTCAGTTGCTTCAGCTTCCGCACCTCGTGAAACATGCGTTTGTCGCCCGCGATCCCAATGCAGGTGGTGGGCCTCGGCGCTATCTCTAGGCCATACCCAAACGATATTGATTTGTCCCTGATGCTCGGCGAACCGGGATCGCAGGCCGCTGAGGAACCAACGCCCGGCTTTCGTTCGTGCCACGACGGTACGACCAGATCCGAGAGCTTCAAACTGAGAAACTCATACCCACAGATGGTGTTGCGGCGCTGTAACAACGCTCTGGGCTTAGGGTAATACAAACGAATCTCTCGCGCCGCCGACTTGAGATCCGTGGGCGTGGGAATATCACTGCAGCTTGAATCCGAATCGGAGGCAGAGGAAACAGCCGTCGGGTTGACCTTAACCAGATCCTCTCCACTCTTCTCGTTGCTCAGTGACTTGCCCAGTCCTGAGTCTGGCACTGTGTTTACGATTCCGATTCCGATTCCGATCCCAACTCCACCTCCAGTTGCAGCTCGATCCGTGTCCAGGGTGAGGAAGGCGGCCCTGGGGCTTGGCATTTGCTCCGCCCAGCGACTGGCCATGTTCCGCTTTTTGCTGGGCAACCGATAAGGCTGCATATAGATTTGGCCAAACATCTTGGTATGTTTGGGCCGTTTCTTCACCGTAAGCACCACATCGGGGAGAGCCTCGCGCAGGTGCTCCAGCACGGTGCGATGCTGCCATCCGACGACAGTTTGATAATTAATCTGAACGATCTCATCGCCATCCTCGATCTTCCCCGAGTTGTGGGCCGGGGAGTTGCTCTTGATGTCGGTGACGCGATGGATGCCATTGTAACTGGACTCGATGTTAAAGCCCAGCTCGGACTCTCGCTTTTTCAGCGTCACCAGGTTAAGGGAGGCGGGCTGCAGCACCATTGGATCGGACATGTCCTGAATGATGAAATTCGCTAGCTTCTCCAGTTTCTCCGCCAAGTGACGGATGTCGTGCACCGGCTGCACAGCGAACCGATCGCGGTGCGCTATGGTGGCCAGCTCCAGGCCGCACTTCAGCACGTTGCCACAATACTCGCGGTACATCTCCTGCTTGCGGAAGGGCGTCCGTTCCAAACTGCCCACCAGCGGCTTCAGCGTGGCTATCGTCCGCGTAATGTCGTGCAGTATGCGGGTATCGATCTTGGTGCTATCCGCATGGTTCTTGGCCAGCTCACGGTGCAAATTCCTTGCGGCCGTCGCCACATGCAACGCCATGAACTGCAGATTGTCGTTTTTAAGGTGATAGTGCTGAAAGATAAGATAAGAAATGGTTGGATAAAAAAGGCACCGAATTCGGATAACTCACGAAATTCCGTAGATTCTCCACCGCCTCCAGCACGATTTCCTGATGGCCGATGCGCAGCATTCCCAGATTCTCTAGCTCATATGGCCGTATGTTGAGCAGCGCCCGTCCGCCGATCTCCTGCTTGGCGAACTCGTACAAATACCCCTTTATGGACTCATCCAAACCTAAAGCAAAGGCGAGGAAAATCATAAATCAAATCCAGGTAAAAGCGTAAATATGCAGGGAAAAGCGGAATTTCCTGTTGCTGCAGCGCTGCCCTTTGTTGTTGCTGCTGCTGCTTTTGGGGCAGTGGCTCTGCCAGGGCCACCACAGATGCATTTTTTTCGTGTGTCCGTTTTCCTTGACCTCGCTCGCTCCTCCACACTTACCCCGTATCCAGTCCGTAACCTGGTCGGGCGTCCACTCGGCGATGTTGATGTATGCCATCCTGCTGCTGATCCTCGCAAGGCATCAATGCATCTAAGGCATTATTATTAATTATTTAATACAAAAAGAAAACAAAAAGATATATGCGTCGGTGTGACCGCCGCTATTTTTGTGGATTACCCCACAACGCCTCGGAAGGGTTGCCAGATCGAAGGACTTGAAGACTTGAGTTGTTTTTAATTTTCTGCATTTTCCATCCTCTCCGAGCAGCTCCCTTTTTTATATATTTATATTTTATATGCCTTAGAAGAAAAATTCCCCGCTCCAGAGCCTCTAGCCCCATTTAACGTTAAATTTAAATTATACCCGCTGGCTTGGAAGCCCGTCAGTATGACCAGCCTTGAATATTTCATTGGTGTTGCCACTTCTCCGAGGCGTTATGGTTTTATTAATGAAAACAGCTAGGGGCATACATGTTCCAATCAAACAGCTGAGCGGAGAATCAAATTAATTTGGCCCCCAAAACACTCGAATAAATGCCATGACAGCGTCAAATGGAGATAGATAATAGATATATGAACCTCCAGCTCGATTTCCCTCCCCCAGCTATCCCCCACGCTCGCTGTCAATGGCTGGAAACTCGCAGAGCAGCCTGTCTATATGTACTGCCCTGGGCATAGGCCGCGCACGTTTTTCGACGACGAACAGATTTCAGTCACTTGCTGGGAGAGGGAGAGGCACGACGAAGTTAATCACCGCGTGTTTTTCTAATCGCTGCAACTGGCTGCACCACGATTCGCTATCCAAAATGTCTGTGACCCAGACGAAGCAAATCAAATTCTACAACCCATCGAGTTCGGCGAGCTCCGACAGGTAACGAACGACATTTTAATGCTGCGTAAGGTGTGAAAATCCAACAGAACTTAGAGTGTGATACACACACCAATACACCCGCGCAGGCACGCATACCGAGGCATGTGCTCCAACCCAAGCCATTTATCATCATCCATCGCGGGGCCTAAACACGCAATAAAAATAAATGCTAGGAAAACGGCATAGGTTTACGTGCACACATACCGTCAAATATAACGTATGTTAAATTCAAATTCAATACTTGCCGGTTGCAGCTGAAAAGAGAAAGGATGAAGTGGAGAGGCCAATAAAGAGAGTGCGAGCGAGGCAAACCCCCTTGCGAGAACAGTTACAAACTAGAGATGCGCGCGTGAGCGATGTTTTATCCAAACTCACGAACTACGAAAATTTAATTTAATGAAATAAAAGTTTATAAATCGTTATCAATGCTTTTCGTTGCAATTTTCTTTTAATTATTATATAAAAAAATGATACATATTTAATTAAGACAAATTCGCGTAACGGATAATCCAAGGCATGTTCTCTCCTTTTTACCTGATTAATTCGTGGCACGGATAAACACGCTCACGAGCGCACCTTTATCACAAACGCAGCGGCAACAACAATAACAGCGAGACGGCGGCAGAGACAGCGGCAAAAGCAGCGCAGCTTTTTAACCTTAGCTGCCTTCGCACTACTTTTTTGTCATTCAATCGTTGCCCAAACGCTGCTCACCTCACACCGCCACGCCTCCACCTCCACCGCCGCCTTCGCTGCTCGCATTTTATTAGTTATCGAATAAATATTGGCCGCAACGCAAAAGGCGAAACGATACGCGGCGCTGCGAAGGAAATAAAAGCTCTAAATCACATGTGATCCGCGCCGGCCCATGTGCATGCGATTCTTGTGAGCGTGTCGAGTGCGAGTGTATGTGGAAGTGGAAGTGAGTGACTGACCCATTTTGGCATCGCCGGCACCGCGCGACACTTGCGACGTTCTGTTCTCACGCCCACGCCACGCCACGACGCACCGCCGCCGCCGCCGCACTGAATCCACTCGCGCCTGGCAGACGCTTCTAAAATGAGCAGCATCACGTTTTTGTGCAGCAAGTCGAGCCACAACAACAACAATAGCGATGTCCAAAAGGGGAAGCAAGCTACGTCGGCCTTTGCATCGGGGCCTGCCGGTCTACTAACTATCGCCGCCCACCAACAGCAGCAACAACAACAACAACTACATCAGCTACAGCAGCAACAACAACAACAACCTCAGCTGAAGTCAAAGGTTAAGGCTACAGCAGCAGCAGCCAAAACCAATGGTCACATGTAATTCATTGCATTTTCTTCATTTTTTTGTGTAAATTCAATCGAAATCATTTTCATTTGTGCATGATGTGAGTGCGTGCGTGTGTGTTTGCGTGTTTGCAGTGTTTTTTGTTGTTGCTGTTGTCATTTCTAATTGTTTTGCTGTTGCGCTTGTTTGTCCAGTACTCATGTGTGTGTACGTATGTATGTATGTCTGTGTCTCTGTTTCCAGTGTTTAATTAACGCTCTTCGTCTTTCTGTTAACATTGTTTATCGAGTCTTGTCTGCTGTGCGGCAAATAACAACAAATAATGAACGATAGCGTCAGCAAGTGCTCTCTCATTTCTCCATCTTTTGAAACATGGCTACGCGATCAAGCCACGTCTCTATCGGTTTCGCCAGCCAAAGAAATTCCATCCTCCAAAAACTCCAAAGACTCCTAGCACTATGCCTGCTGTCCTTTTTCCTCCGTTGCCTGGATAACCTGTTGGTTGCGAAGAGCGGTGCTCACGTGG
Organism: Drosophila truncata; assembly: GCA_008042515.1. Classification (NCBI taxonomy): domain Eukaryota; kingdom Metazoa; phylum Arthropoda; class Insecta; order Diptera; family Drosophilidae; genus Drosophila; species Drosophila truncata. The sequence goes on along the minus strand of VNJQ01005011.1, from coordinate 40,082 downwards.
CAGATGCTGCTAATTTTACTCTCTCTCCCTGACGCGCCTCCCGCTCTTCTCCTCGTTACTGTGCAAAAACTATAAATATGTTGAGGAATCTGCCTCTGGCGTCACCAGAATTTGCTCTGTTTTTGTTGTTTTTCGTAGCACAATAAGTACGGAGCAGAAGATACGCAGCAAAAGAAAGAGCATGAGGAGAGAGTGCAACGAACGCGCCTACGCCGCATCCAAAAGATGGGTCGTCTGGCTGTGCTTTGTCTGTCTGACTGCCGGCTCCTCCTCCGTCTGCTCCTGCTGGCGGATGACTGAATCTGCATGTATTTGAAACGAGCTATGGTCTGTTTAAGTTGATTGGCCGAATACGGCCGGAAACTCTTTCTGGTTACTCCGCAAACGTAGTCTCGGCTCGGCGGGGGTCACGTCAGCATTCTGCAGCACACATGGCGGAAATACCGAAATGTAATCTTGTCATACATGCATATGTATTGGTGCTCTACATTCAAGAAAGGGTGGTCAAATATTAACATTATATTTTAAATATTTTATGTGAGATAATTCGCTGCGAAATAACTGATTTTTATTTATTATTTTTTAAAAACTACGAAGAATTTTCGATTGAGATCGTATCTATAATATAGTATATACAGTTATAGTAAAAAATTTTACGTTATTCTGTGCGGTACTTACGAAGTTATGAATTATTATTATAGTTATGAATGAATATTACAAACATATTTTCACTTTTATAGATCTAGATAAGATATAAGAATAAGAAGAAGATAGAAGATATAGGAAGAAGAAGAAGATATCAAAATCATATTTAATTGTTCTCATGCTAATACTAGTCCACCCTAATTTTCACATATGTTTTCGCCAAACGACTTCAATTTCATGAAATTCGTTTACAGGAAACAGAAAAATTAAGAAACCAACTTTAAATATCATTAATATTATTTGTCATTTAATTTCATTAGTAAAACCACTTCAACTTTTTAAAAAAGGGAAATTCGCCGTCTTAAATAACTGCAACTTTATGCAATACTTTCTCTCCAGACCTCGATTTTAAAGCCAGACGCCTTAAGTAACGGCCATAGCATTATCTGTCCCCATTGGAAGCCATAAAACACTTAACCCTTAATATTGGCGACGTTATCTTCTATTACATTCAATTAAAAGAGTCGAGTAAGATTACTATTTATAGAATCTATTGAGCTGCAGATTAATTCTGTGTTTGCGTGGGTGCACAAATGGAGAAGGGCGCCGGAGGGGGGCTTTAAATTGGAGTAGGTCAGTGAGTGTATACTGCATCCTTGAACTCGGGGAAAGCACAGCTTTAAGCTCTCTCTCTCTCTCTCTATCCCTGTTGACAATTCGCCTTGACTAACACGAAAGGAAGGAAATCCGTAGAGTATATTGTTGTAGCCATGTTTATTTTTAAAACATTATTGTGAAATTAATCAGTGGCCGGTAGGTGATGATGATAAACGTTATCTTGTGGCTAATCACTGAATTCCGAATACTTATTTGGCTATAAACCCAACGTCATCGTTATTTGGTGGGGGAGTATCGTAGTATAGTGAAAGGTGCGCCGCCGCCGCCGGTATCTCTGCCGTTAATTGCCAACTAATCCTTGACCTGATTTACTATTTGCAGCGATGACCGGTCCGATGTCACGGAACAGCTTTATGTGGATCCATACGCTGACCTGGGTAATGGCTTGCCCGGGGATCTCAACTGCTGCCCGGCCTCGCCCACCACAGTGCCTGCCAAAGCCTCGCTAGAGTCGCCGCTGAAACGCTCTGGCCGGAGACAGCGAACCACGTCGATTGGCAACCAGACAACCACCGCGAATCCGTCCGAATGCATTATACGCGCCAATAATCGTACGATCTACACGGCCGGACGTCCGCCGTGGTACAATTGTGCCGGCCAGCAGGTCGAGCCCTTTGTCATAGGTAAGCTGATAGAATCTTTCAAAGCAAATCAGTCTCTAATGTATTGGTTCTCTTTCCGGCACAGGAATCTGCGGAGGAAGTGCTTCCGGCAAGACCACAGTGGCAGAAAAAATCATCGAGAGCCTAGATGTGCCCTGGGTGACACTCTTATCCATGGACTGTTTCTATAAGGTAGAATTACGCCTAAGAATCACATAAATTCCTCACTCATCCGCCTTTAAATCCTAAAATTCTGTAGATCCTTAATGAAAAGGAGCATGAGCAGGCCCTGATCAATGAATACAACTTTGATCACCCGGATGCCTTTGACATTGAGCTGTTGCTGGATGTGCTCACCAAGCTCAAGGAGGGCCGCAAAGTCGAGGTTCCCGTGTACAATTTCGTGACACATGGACGCGAGAGTCAGACGAAAACGATGTACGGTGCGAATGTGATCATCTTTGAGGGCATCCTCACATTCCACAGTCCCGAAGTGCTTAAGCTGCTGGACATGAAGATCTTTGTGGACACAGATCCTGATATCCGTCTGGCTAGAAGGTTAAAAAGGTAACTACTGCTGAAAGTGTGCTCCTAATTGGATTTTTGATATGAATAATGCTTTTCAGGGACATCTCACAACGTGGTCGCGACCTTAGGGGCGTCCTAAAGCAATATCTGAACATGGTGAAGCCATCGTATGCTAATTACATAGCCCCTACAATGGCCCATGCTGATATCATTGTTCCACGCGGAGGAGAGAACAAGGTGGCCATCCATCTCATCGTTCAGCACGTCCACACACAGCTTCAACTGGTAAGAAATACTAGAAATAAATCCTTGAGCCTATCTAATCCATTATTATCATTTAAAGCGTGGATTCAAGCTGCGCGAAACGCTGGCCAACTCATACAAGGACCAGCCCATGCCACATTCTCTGCACTTGTTGCATCCCACTCCCCAGATCAAGGGCCTACACACGTTTATCCGCTGTCGGAATACGTCCCGCGATGAGTTTATCTTCTACTCAAAGCGCCTCATCCGGCTGGTCATCGAGTATGCCCTCAGTCTGTTCCCCTTTAAGACAACCACTGTGGAGACGCCCCAAGGTGTCCATTATGAGGGCAAGCGAATGGAATCACGCAAGATTTGTGGAGTTTCAATCCTTCGGGCTGGCGAAACCATGGAGCAGGCCGTGTGTGACGTTTGCAAGGACATACGTATCGGCAAGATCCTAATCCAGACCAATCTAAAGACCGGTGAGCCGGAGCTCTATTACCTGAGGCTGCCCAAAGACATAAAAGACTACAAGGTGATACTAATGGATGCCACCGTGGCCACCGGAGCCGCAGCAATGATGGCCATACGGGTATTGCTGGATCACGATGTGCCCGAGGAGAACATTATCTTGGCCTCGCTGCTGATGGCAGAGATCGGTGTGCACTCCATTGCCTATGCCTTTCCTAAGGTAAGATTTGAGTATTTTCCGCTTTTTGGATAAAACTTTAAACCCTTTTTTTCTGTTTTTTAGGTTAAAATTGTTACTTCCGCTCTAGATCCGGAGATTAATAGTAAGTTTTATGTTATACCCGGCATTGGTAACTTTGGCGATCGCTACTTCGGCACGGAACCCTCGGATGAGTACTGAGGAGAACGTAGCCAAACATCCACGTCACTGGAAGCAACAAAATGTTTCTAATGTACCCTAGGTTAAGTTCAAAGCGTTACTTAAATTATGAATTCGGAACAAGGTAGTGTTTTATTGGACTAAAGAAAGCGCACGAGAAGCTGGACGAGAAAGGCAATGCTGCCAACTACCAGGGCAATGCCCACATATCGCTGTATAAGCTGATCTCTGCTCTTCGCTTGGGTTTGTAGTACCGGCGCCGCCTCCTCCTGCTTATTTGCACATCTCGTCCAATCCCGTTCGTCGTCAATAATCTCGCCCACCATACTGAACTTGCTGACGCTGGTAATGCGGACATGGACACGTGTACCCAGCAGATTCTCCCGCATCGGCAGCAACACCTGTTCGTAGCTCTTGTTGTGTCCCACATAGTGAAGCTTGTCGTGGGAAACTTCCGTCACCAGAACTGTATATATCTCGCCCACCCGATCGGCATATGGTTCGTAGCTGTAGAAGAGATCCGTGAGGCGCTTGGTCCGCTTCTTCACCAGATTCGCGGGTATGCGCTCCATTTTAGCAGCTGGTGTGCCGGGGCGAGGAAAGAACTGGTTGATAAACAGGCTGGGAAAGCGGTACTTGGCGCACAGGGTCATTGTCTCCTCAAAATCCGCCTCGGTCTCGGTGGGAAAGCCGCAGATGATGTCCGTAGCTATGGTAATGCCGGGAACCCTTTCCCTCAAGAAATCCACCACATGCTCGAACTCCTGGCGACAGTACTCCCGCTTCATCTCACCCAGCACCGAATCACTGCCACTCTAATGGTATAAAGTTTATTAGAAGCTTTGTATAGATAGAAATATAGTGCGTAATCCTCACCTGCACGGGAACATGCAAAAAGGCGTAGACTCTCGGGTGCTGCAGCACCTTGGCCACTTCTTCGAGATGCTCCAGGATGTACGGCGGATTGGTCATGCCCACACGTAGCATACAATGTTCGGGGATTACCTCAACCAATTGCCACAATAATTCCGGCAGGGAACTGCCTATATCACGACCATAGGCGCCAGTATCCTCCGATGTCAGCCAGATTTCGCAACAGCCCTCGGCGAAGGATTGGCGAGCCCGCTCAACCACCTCTTCCGGTGGATAACTGGCTAAATCCCCACGAGCGTGCTTCGTCTTGCAGTATGTGCACTGATTCAGACAGCCCGAGTTGATGGATATAATCTCGATGAGCGGATTTTTGCGAACCTTGGGCAGCGACAGAGGAGCCCCGGCTACACGGCGGCCGTGCACCTTCTTCTTGTTCTGGAGCAGCTGAACACTGTGGCCCTTGAGCGTCTCCTCGACGACCTCCACCACGCGATCGATCTGCTGAACACCAATCACAGAGAGCCCGCTGAGGTAGTCCGACTTCGGAGCGCCCTGTGGAACGCATCCGGCGACCACGACATGCTTGCCGTTCCGCATGCCCGACTCGATCTCATTTCGAAACGTGTCCTCTGATGGATTCTTAACTGTGCAGCTGTTGAGCAGCCACAGATCTGCCTCCTCCTTGCCGCTCAATTTGTAGCCGTAGGCAGCCAACTGCCCAGCCATGTACTCCGAGTCCGAGTTGTTGTGAGCACAGCCCCATGTCTTGACGAAGACCTTTTGGGTGCCAGGTATCACACTTTCGTGAATTGTGGGCTTGGGTTTGTCCTCCTTTTCCTCCTCTGTTTCTGGCCGGATTTGTGCCCGCCTTTTGGCACGCACTGTGACGTTCTTCTTGTTCTCATAGCGTTCCCGCGGCTTCACATCGTCGGCGGATATTAAATCCTCGATGTCGTCCACATCGTTGCCCGGTAGATCCTGTCCCAGGTGGTACATAATGGCTTCGTATCCTGGTTCTGAAGGCACATGTGCGCGCCGGCCAGCTGTTTACATTCGTTTCGTGCTTCTTCTTCTTCCGACGAATAGTGTTGCGAAGCGTTGCGTTGATATTTCGATAACAATTCGGCTGCGATGACCGCACAATACCCTGCACTCTTAAATTGTTAATAATAAAAATAAAAACAAAATTAAAGCGCATAGGGAATCTATACAGGAAATTCTTAATTTAATGCTTTTTTCATAGAAATGCATCAAAAATAATGAACACACCCTCAAGCACGATCTGATTACCGCCGCGAATATGCCCGAGCTTTTGCGGTTTTTGCACCCTACTGTGTAGACACACAGTTATCAGTGCGCTATCAGCGGAACGTTCCACTCTGCTCCAGACCGCCACAGCAGCCTGTAATCAAAACTAACCATGGCCACGATTACGATCAAGTGTAAAGACACAAATCTGGACCCTTTGCCAGTCAAGGTGAGGTTACACACTTATCAAAATTCCATTTCCTTATCCCAACAAACACTCGGCGGCAGATTGGAATCATTGGCGGTTCCGGCCTGGATGATCCCGATATCCTGGAGCATCGCCATGAGAGGGCAGTGGAGACGCCGTACGGCGAACCCTCGGATGCCCTGATAGAGGGCGAAATCAATGGAGTCCAGTGCGTTCTCCTCGCACGACATGGACGCAAACACGACATTATGCCCTCCAATGTTAACTACCGCGCCAATATCTGGGCTCTGCGCGAGGTGGGCTGCACCCACCTGATCGTGTCGACTGCCTGCGGCTCCCTGCGCGAGGAAATCAAGCCGGGCAACCTGGTGATTCCTCACGACTTCATAGATCGCACCACCAAACGCCTGCAGACCTTCTACGACGGCAATGAGCAAAGTCCACGTGGTGTTTGCCATCTGCCCATGTTTCCGGCATTCAGTGAACGCACCCGCAACGTTCTGATCGAAGCGGCCAAGGAGCTGGATATACCAACCCACGAAAAGGCGACCATTGTGACAATCGAGGGCCCGCGATTCTCATCCCGTTCCGAGAGCCACATGTTCCGTCTGTGGGGCGGCGATCTAATTAACATGACCACATGCCCGGAGGTGGTGCTGGCCAAGGAGGCGGGCCTGCTCTACGGTTCGGTGGCCATTGCCACGGACTATGACTGCTGGCGCATGGGATGCGAGGGTGTCAATGTGCAGGATGTCCTGAGAACCTTTGCCGAGAACGTGATCAAAGTTAAGAAGATCCTAGTGAATGCGGTGGGACGTATTGCCAAGGAGGATTGGTCAGAGGACATACTGAACGCCAAGGTAATTGAGTAATATACATCAGACCACAGCTTGAGGCTAACAAAGAGGTTTTTTTTCTTACAGAAATGTGTCTGCGACAACACCATGTCGGGGGCCATGTGACGTTTTATAAAACTATGCCATGAAATCACTCAGGAGACGCTGATGCGCCACAAGCAGCCATGCGTACCACCGCCATTCTTCCATCAGTTCCAGTGCAAGCCCAAAGTCCACTCCATTTCCATTACGTACGAACTGGAGTCGGAGTACAAAGAAGAGCAGCCAACAAGGGTTCCCTTTAAATGTGAAACTGTAACCTCGGCCTCGGGGTCCTCGCAGTAAAAATATAGATACATAATGTACGTGTGACTTGAATCATCTTCTCCTTATTCACTGAACGAACCCATGCGGTGCTTCGGAATCTGTATGACAATTTAAGGTTTGACATTTATAGGTTGACAATTGTATAATTACATAGTGTTTTGCGTCTTTAAAATTAAAATTGGAATTCGAACGCGCACGCTGCTGCTGCTGCTGGTGCTGGTGCTGACCTTACGGACACTTGCGCTCCACCTGACTCTTGCCGGCCTCCTCGTACTCCTGCGACGATATCCACATCTGCTGGAAGGTGCCTATGCTGGCCAGTATGGAGCCACCGATCCAGGCACCGAATCTTCGCTCTACGCTCCCGTTGGCCGAGATCATTTTCAGTCGCGTATTGGACGGAGCGCGTAGCTGCAGATCGCGATTCAGTCGCTCCGGGAAGCCTTGCAGCAAAGTATTGCCACCTGTGGAAAGCAACGTTATCATTCGTAAGAATACTGAGCGGTGGAGTGAGCGTAAAATCCCTTACCAGTTACCACAACCGAGCCAAAGAGGGACAGGCGCACATCGGCATCACACATGCCCACGCTGGTGGACGCCAGTTGGCCGGCTCCCAGCATTGCGTTATCAAACAGACTCTCCGCTATCTTAAACCTTTCGGAACTAAAGTCCTGGTGATAGCCATTGGGGAACTCATAGTGCACCGTTGGAATCTGGGCAGCCACACGTTCATCGAAGGGGCCCTCCAGCACCTGCAGGACGTTCATCTGGAAATCCTGCATCATTAGCTGCGTCATGTAGTTCTGCCACGATTGGGTTAGGTTTTCTGGCAGCTTGCGTAGTGTAAAGCGAGCATTGTCGCGCTCTTTTACCACATCTTTGGAGGCAATCTTGTACACCGGCGACAGATCAATGCCGTGCTTCTCCAGATGCTGACGGCACTGCCGGGAGAGGAAGTCTCCACCCAGTGGAGACTTGACCACTGCCTGCGACAGAACATAGCCCTCGTGCACGGGCACCGCCGAGGTGTGAGTGGCTCCGCTGTCCACAACCAAAGCCGTGGCCCGTCCGCTGGAAAAGGCGGCCAGCACGGCGTTTTTCACCAGAAAGAAGGCCGGAACGTTGTACTTCTCGAACATTAGCTCTGTGAGCTTCTCCCTGTTGTTTCGCACATTCCAGGAGGCCTCTGAGAAGAGCACGGGATGGTACTCTGGCTCCGACTGGATAACATTGGAGTAGGCGTAGTCGATCACCTTCTCAAATAGGTCCCAGTTGTCGATCATACCGTCCTTCATGTACGTTTGCACCTCCATATGAGAACGGGGGACATTCACGTAGTTTGTGTCCACATAATACTTGCGCTGGTCAGAGGCTAGAGAGGATTTTGATGTTTAAGTGAAACTTGTAAAGTGCTAAGTTGAAAACTCACTGTTTGGCGTCGCATTGTTGTCCGTTTTGGTCTCTGGATCGAGATTCGTCTCTGGCGCCGCTCCAATACCCACAACAGAGGGAATCTCCGCCTTCGGCGAATCCTCCTGCGCGTAGCCCACACGCAGGGAATGGTGGCCAGGGTCGAAGACCAAAGCTCCGATCTCATCCCCGCCGTACAGCATGGTGCCGCCACTCATCTTGGGGCCGTGTGAATAATTTTCCTAGCGCTTTGTTCAATATAAAATTGCAAAAATTAAGCGTCTGTGTGTATTTTGCGGCTTTTTCACTAGGGTTGTTGATAATATATCGAAATATCAATATATCGATATTTTTCTAAAAATGATATATTTATATCGTGCTATTCTTTTTGCCAAAATATCGAAATCACGATATTTTTTATATTTCTTGGTCACTCTGAATTCAAATGCCTTGTGACTTGAATTTTATTTATCAAAATATCTATTTTTTAAGTTTGAAATTATCGTTTTTTACTTTCAATTTTTATAAAATATTAAAAAACATTAAATTGAAATAACCGCCGCCTTTAAAAAATGCATTATAATTTTCTGATATTCAACATTTTTTGGAGGAAACTCGGCAGATTCTTAAAAGCTCCGATATCTGTACATTATTTTTACGAAACACATTTTTTTTAATTCCTGAAATGTTTTTTTTTATTATATGGCTTATAAATTTTTAAGCTATCTTCAGCCGTTTCGCTGCAATACATTTTTAAAAAGCGGCCTGTTTTGCTGCGAATAAATATTAATATTTTTAATTCGTGTTGTTATTTTAAGGTAAATCTGGCCCAATTTTTTCTTGTAATAATTTTTAAAATTAATAATAATAATAACTCTCGGTTAAAGCTTGTTTTCAGCATTTATTTTTTATATTTAGCCAGTCTTAGCTTATTTTTGGACAAAACCTAGTTTATACGAGAGGTCATAACCTGGCAACACTATGTTTACTGAGCTATCGATAACTATGTTTAAAAACATCAGTTTTTTAAAAAATACGAATCGTTATCGATATTAAGTCTAGCCTGGCGAACTGCTTTACCATGCTTTACAAAAGCAACAACATAAAATTTAAATTAAAAAAAAATAATAAAAAATTTTATTATTATTTTTGGGTTTATTAAAGACAACAATAGAGGAAACTAGCTTATTATTTATTTTATTGGATAATTTATTTTGCGGAATAGAATTAGGGTTATGATTTATGAGTCATTTTTTAAATGAACTTGGAAATCTACAAAGTACATCTTATGTGTGGGAAATTGTAGATTGAAGTAAATTAAAAAAAAAAACTAGACACTCAAGGCCATATTTAAACTTGCAGTCGATAAAAACAAATTGTATGTGGGCTGCAAATTTAAACTTCCTACGTCCAAGATAATAGTGCCCACCATCTCAAGGGCGAATTCAATTTGTTTTCATTTTGCAAAATGAATACTCTGAAAGTTGAGGCAGGTTAAGACCTCCTAATAAATAACAATCTATAAATAGATCGATTCGGCAAATGAAATTATCAATGAACAACATACATGACCACATCCCAAAACTGAACCACCAAAAGAATGGTTATGTTTGCTTTCTCTGATAAAATAATAAAACCCCCAGAAAAAATAGTAACAAAAAGTGTGGCTTAGACTTGTGAACAAAATGGGATCCGACTTTATTGATTACGTTGTTAAAAGAACAAACATATTACAACTGAATGAATTATTTGTTCTCGCTTTTTCATTTTTTCGCAAAACATTATTGATCGAGAATGGGGGATTTAGTTCTCGTCGACCTCAGCCTCTTGCTCTTCCTCGAATTCGGCATCCTCGTCGGCGGTGGCCTCCTGGTACTGCTGGTACTCGGACACCAGATCGTTCATGTTGCTCTCGGCCTCGGTGAACTCCATTTCGTCCATGCCCTCGCCGGTGTACCAATGCAAGAAAGCCTTGCGCCTGAACATAGCGGTGAACTGCTCGGAGATGCGCTTGAACAGCTCCTGGATGGCGGTGGAGTTGCCAATGAAGGTGGCGGACATCTTCAGGCCACGGGGCGGGATGTCGCACACGGCGGTCTTCACATTGTTGGGGATCCATTCAACGAAGTACGAGCTGTTCTTGTTCTGGATGTTCAGCATCTGCTCGTCGACCTCCTTCATGGACATGCGTCCACGGAAGATGGCGGCGACGGTAAGGTAGCGACCGTGACGGGGATCGCAGGCAGCCATCATGTTCTTGGCATCGAACATCTGCTGGGTCAGCTCGGGCACGGTGAGGGCGCGGTACTGCTGGGAGCCGCGGGATGTGAGGGGAGCGAAACCGGGCATGAAGAAGTGAAGACGGGGGAAGGGAACCATGTTGACGGCGAGCTTGCGGAGATCAGCGTTCAGTTGACCGGGGAAACGGAGGCAGGTGGTAACGCCGGACATGGTCAGCGAAACGAGATGGTTCAGATCACCGTATGTGGGCGTCGTCAGCTTGAGAGTACGGAAGCAGATGTCATAGAGAGCCTCGTTGTCGATGCAGTAGGTCTCGTCCGTGTTCTCCACCAGCTGGTGCACAGACAGAGTGGCGTTGTAGGGCTCCACCACGGTGTCGGACACCTTGGGTGAGGGCACCACCGAGTATGTGTTCATGATCCTGTCGGGGTACTCCTCACGGATCTTGGAAATCAGCAGGGTTCCCATACCGGAGCCGGTACCGCCGCCGAGCGAGTGTGTGAGCTGGAAGCCTTGCAGGCAGTCGCAGGATTCCGCCTCCTTGCGGACAACATCGAGGACAGAGTCCACCAGTTCGGCGCCCTCTGTGTAGTGACCCTTGGCCCAGTTGTTGCCGGCACCAGACTGGCCGAACACAAAGTTGTCGGGCCTGAAGATCTGGCCGAAAGGTCCCGATCGCACAGAGTCCATGGTGCCGGGCTCCAGATCGACAAGGACCGCGCGGGGCACGTACTTGCCGCCGGACGCCTCATTGTAGTAAACATTGATGCGCTCCAGCTGCAGGTCGCTGTCACCATGGTAAGCGCCGGTGGCATCGATACCATGCTCATCGGAGATGATCTCCCAGAACTGAAAAAAAGGTAGAGAAAAAAATAGAACGGCTTAGAAAAGGTTGAAAAAGTTTGAAAAATCGATTTATGATTCACATATGAGTCATCAGCTTAGCTTATTATGTAATTCCAAAAATGGTCCCTCAATTGTCAAATATAAGAGTTCTTTAAATGGCAAATAAGTAGGTTGGAAAAGCCATCTGTCGAATTAACTATTAGGAAATGAATCAGCTTTTAAACTCGGTGCGTAATTCAATTTTGTTCAACATTTAGGCCATCTGCCACACCTTTTTACAAAGTATGTAGGGTTTGCTAAAGAAATTTGTTACTACGTTGAAAAATCAATATTTTCTCATAAAATTCGGCTAATAAAGTATTAAAAGTATCATTATTGTTATAAAAACTAGATGAAAGACACCTCAATGCTATTTCTCGATCACAAGCTTTAACTAGACGCTGACGTGTTAATTTTTCTACACTTAAGAACTCCGTTCAACCTCTGTTGGTGTGTAATTACCTTCAGAGGGGCAAAACCTCAATTAAAGCTTGGAGAAAGTTTGGGTTTTGAGCACTGAAAACCGCACATGAAGCCCATTCATAGAGAAAATTCGACTCGGGAAAGTTCTGGCTCGGAAAGGCAGTCAGCCAACTGAGTTTGTGTGTATCTTTATCGATTGGAATGAATGAATGGGCACGAGAAGAGCACAGGCCTCAATTATGTATGTACCCAAGTCTAGGCTGGGCCTCCAGGCCATATAGCATATATAGCTTGTATGCTCGGGCACCTATGTGTGTCGGCCGCCATCATAAACTCTGTGTATGGGCCGAGCTCCGATTAACATAACTCATTCCGCTGCCATTTTTGGTGCGCCACCACCACCAACGATAACGTCACTTGGCGTGGGCTTTGGCTGCGGTTTCAGATCTTGAATCTCGAGGCGCAGCTGTCACCCGTCGCTACGATCTCTCTTGAATCTTCGGGCGTGGGCCGAGGTGTCTGTATGCTGCCCCCACGCACAGCCGGCGACCTCAGAGCCGGCCACCCCAAACCCCCCAGTTTCCGATGGCTTACATCACCGGTTGTGGCTTAGCCCACTCTCTGGCTCAGACGGAAACGGAGGAGGAGGTGGAGGTACTTGGAGAGAGGCGTCGGCGTTGGCGTTGCCAGAGGTTAAACTGCAGCTTAGAGAGCTCCAACCGCCGACCATCTGGCGCATAAATCGTCGGTTTTTCAGGGCATTACGTCACCGCTCGAAACAAAGTTTAGGCTCTGCTCGTTGTTTATGTCGCGTAAACAAATAAAACAATTTGCTGGAATAAGTCAAAGTCAAAGGTATTGGGGAAATGCGTGGTTGCCACTCGTAAAAGCGAAATGGTACCGGGATTTTATATATAGAAATGTTCCCTTTTAAGCCATCGTTACTCACACACACACACAGAGCCTTACTTGGGCACAACAATTGTTATGTTGCAGCTGCTCAGAGTCTATTTTTTTAAGGCGTTTCCGGGGGTTGTTTTCGGCATATTCTCAGGACATGGCCATCGATTTTCCGGCAAGGACTAGAAACAGGCGATGACACAGCGGATTCGTCATCATGCCGGTTGTCCCTGTGCCTGTCCCTGTCCCTGTCCCGTTATCCATTCGCCATCTGCACGCATGTGCAGCACCGCCCTTCTAACCTGAGCGGAGTTTCAGTGTATGTGTGTGTGTGTCTGGGTATGAGAGAAAATCAGATAGAGACAGATGGCAAATTCCTCTGTATATGGTCATCTCATTTTTGCAGCCTCTTCTCCCGCCGCCCCCTCAGAGTTGCACAAATTGCAATTTTACTTCAAGCTACAAAAAAAGGTGCTGCGCCCAACATTCATGTATGCATATCGTCATGACCAAAAAATAGAAAATGTTTTCAGGCCGTAGAGATAAGATAGCGAAGTAGTGCAAAAACACAAATATCGAACGGATGGAATGCAAGAAAATCGATAGAACCAAGGCATCTGCAGACTCGAAACACATACATTTACAGATGCATGTGTGTGTATGTACAAAATACATACCAATTATGTATAAAAACTCTCTTATACTCCGCGAACCGGTCAACGGCGACCGGTTCAGCCATTTTAGGTTAAAATGACGTCATGTTTTCTCTTTAGAAGACGCATAGCGGCAAAAACCGGCCGACGCTCACAGCTGCATGTATGAGTGTGTTTATGACTCTGCGTGTTTGTCGGCTGGCGGTGTGTGTGTGTAAGAAAAGTACCCTTCACCATCTGTGCGGAGAAATAGCTTTCACAACCGGAGGAAAACTATGAAAGTATTTTGCGGCAGGGAAAATGACTCATGCACACACACGCAGGTCGATGTAAATGCAGACACACCCAACTATAATTACATATAGCCAGAGTCAACGGCCCTAAAAGTCCCCCTAGTCTTTATACTAATTTAGGGCGTGTCTAACTGTAGTCGCCCCAATGAAACAACAATTTGCAAGCTTCTTTTCATAATCGGACAAACATACAAACAGATGCCGGGACACACACACACTTAAGCCTCCAGTATACATAAATTGCGCTGTGTGTGTGAAAATGCCGGCGGCCTCAATACAAATTTCTGCCACATGGGCAGCTGCCGTGCAAAAATGACGCCATTTTGGCAACTGTACCCGAGAACAATCCGGCAGACGGACAGAAAATATGGAAAACCGTGTGGGAAACTCACCTTGGCGCCGATTTGGTTGCCGCACTGACCAGCTTGGATGTGAACGATTTCCCTCATTTTGTGTTTGTAGGTTTTTTTTTTACTTTTAACTTAAGATTATCTTTCGCTTATAGCTTCGAACACAACACAAACTGTCCGCTTCACACACTTCGAAAAATTATTTGAAAATCGGGTGGCGGTTTCTCGTTTTTATAGTCGGCTTCAGGGCAGGCGGGCTAGCTTGTACTAAGCTATTGTATAAATATATTATACAAATTTTTTCAAAGAATAACTATATTGTACATATGTTGCTGACTTAAAAAATGATTTCATTTTATTAAAATACTTTCATATAATTAATTTGGTTAATATAGGGGAAAATATTAATTTTAAAGCTGAAAACACTATTTTTTTAAGCTATTTTTCGTCAATTCCAACTATTTTTCACAATCTAGCTTGTTTGAGAACTCACCACTGGTAAAACTTTGAAAAAGTGTGGCTGTTGATACTTTTACAAAAATTCAAAGATATTATTGTGGCATTTTTAAGATTCTTTTTTATTTTCCCTGTTGGTCACACTATTCGCTGTTATTTACATAAGAATAACAGTCTTTACTGTTATTTTGCTTATGCAATTTTACAGAAGAGAGGATTTTTCTGTTATTGAGAAGTTGACAGCGTTTTGCATATGGAATGCAACAGAAGAGAGGAATTATTCGTTTTAATTTTACAGAAGGTGGATGAGATGCCGCGGCCCTTAGCTATTTAGCTATTAGATATTTTCCCGGTAGGTCTAGATTTTTAAAATTATTATTATGCTCCTTTTAAAAAAATTCGGACCGAATTGTTTCTTATATTAATTTAAAAATTAATAATAATAATAACTCCCTGTTATTCAATGTTTTTTAGCATTTATTTTTGTATATTTAGCCTTTTTTAGCTTATTTTTTGCAAAAGCTAGCTTATATGGAAGGTCATAACCTGGCAACCCTGATAATATTGTTGAATTTTTTGTAGCTATTTTTAAATAATTTCAACTTTTTTTCTCAATCTATCTTAGTTGAGAACTCACCACTGGTAAAACCAAAAGAGATTGTATTTGCTATAGAGAAAAATACTGAAAGTGGGACCGTATCAGGCGTTTTAAAATATTTTTTTAGCCAAGCGGCGGAAACAGGAAACAGGGGCCAGAACAGCAGTTTCCTTAGTGGAACCTTGGAAGAGGCCTGACAATGAAGCTGACTTGCGTGGCCTGTCTGAAGTCATGATTGCCTTTTGTCGGTTGCAGCGACGATGCCCATCACAAGCTCTGGGTTTGGTCCGGATCTGGACGTTTTAATGTATTCAATTTCTCTCTCAGTTTGTCATAATAAATGAAATCTGGTTACTCCGGAGGATATTTTACTAAAAATTATTAAGTTAATATCCTTTTCCAAATCAAAATTTACTTAGTTAAAGGTACGAAAATAAGAAAGGCATTTTCTTATTTTCGTGCCTTTAACTAAGTAAATTTTGATTACATGAATTTAAATTAATAACACTTTTTTAATTTTAATTTTTAATTTTAATTAAATTAAATTTTTCTTTACTTTTAATTTTTATAAAATATCAGAAAACATTAAATAAAAATAACCGCCATATGAGTACCTCGGGACACTTATCCTTTAATGAATGCATTATATTTTTCTGATATCGGATGATTCTATGGACAAGTAGAATGAATACTGAATTTTCTTATATTAATTAAGAAAATAATAATAATAAAATTTAATGTTTGTAGCCTAGTTTTCAGCATTTATTTTTTATATTTAGCCTACTTTAGCTTATTTTTTGACAAAAGCTAGCTTATATGAGAGGTCACAGCTTAGCAACACTACAATGGTCAGCAGTACGACTGTTTTAAGAACATGTTGAAATTTCATTGAATTTAATATCAATAAAAAATGGTATTTTGTTTTAAATACACAGATCTTTTTTGAAATGAGCGGGAAAAATGTTCCCTAACAAGCTATCGAAGTATCGATGAAATGCCATTAGCTATACCATTAGCAATTAGCATTGCCAGACTTGTCGGTAATGAGCCATAATCGATAAAAGCTATCGAATACTTTATAAGCGTGTTGACCGACAGATGGAGTTATACACCGAAGACAAATGTGAAATTTAAAATTTTGTAGAAAAGGTAACAAATTTTGTAAAATAAATAATTATGTATTTATACATATATTGCAGAAATAAACATAGATGTCTAATATAATGAAAACTGATTTAGTGATCTCTAGTGCGTCTCCAGAATTCCCTGCTGCTCAAAGTGCACCAGACTGGCTTTGACCGTTTGACGAACTCGTTCGTTCTCGAAAAGGAGGCGCCGCCTGATCCTCATTTGCTCCGAATCCGCAAAGCTAAGGCAGTTGAAGCCCTCGCTGGCCTCCTTTGAGGCACAGCAGGTGGGAAGCTCACAGGTGACGGAGAAGTAGCCGTAAAACATACACCGCTGCCACTCCGCCTTCAACTGCTCGAAAGTGGGCCGGCTGCCGGTGAATCCACACAGCTCCAGGGTTTCCAAGAGTGATTCAAAGTAATGCTTCAAAAGCTCATCCCTCTGGTGAAGCAGCAAGTCCTGCTGCAGGCTGGTGTGGAAGAAGAAATGCAGATCGATGGCAGGACTGCCCCAGAAGCAGTTCTGGTAATCAAACTGGCGAAAAAACATTTATTAGAGGGAAAATTTGGACTGGGATACTCACCAGGACAGCCCTTTTGGTGGCCCTGTTGACCATTATATTATTCAGCCAGACATCGCCGTGACAAATTACGTTAAAAGCCGAGAGCTTTGGGTCCACCGCCTCCTGCATGCGACGTGAATAGGCATCTGGTATCAGAGCCTTCATCTTCTTTGCTATCTGCGGTAGTTCCCCGGCAAATAAATCTGCCGCAAACTCGATGGCATCAAAATGAATTCCTTTCGTTATGGGATCGGTTAAGCCATTTGCGTAAGCAGATGGAGGAAGCTGCTCCACCAAGGAAAGCCTTTCCTGCCGTAGGACCATGGAGGCACCGTGAAACTGAGCGATTTTACGCAAACATATCTTAGCATCTTCGAGGTCCAGACCCTGAAAACGATCAAAACCGACGTAGTCTATGGCTCCCAGGTCCTCAAGAATGTAGATTTCCTTGCCAGGTGTCACCTTTGCCAGCAGGCAACTGATAAAGGAGACAATATAAAAAGAAGAATATATAAATAAGTAATTAAATTACTCACTCTGCGCTCAGTTTGTGATCAATCAGCTTGGATGGAACCTTCTCGAGCACCTTGACCATGGCTGGAAGCACCTGGTCGTACATCTGCTTCTCACTGGAGCCAAGCTCAGCTGCCGCTGGCATCAGGTCCTTGATAATATAGTGTCCCGACTCCGAGTCTGCTTCGGGCGACCTTCGAAACTTCAAGGCCACCCGATGGATGACACTGCAGAAGTTGGCGCCACTCGGGACTACAGTTTCGGAGTTAAAGTCCTCCAGTTTGAGCTTTTCGCAGGCATAGAAAGAGGCCAGAGCCCTCTGGAAGGACTCTGCATTGTAGCTCTCCTCTATTTCATCTCCCATTTCCGGTTTGTCCGTTCCCCACAAGCGACTGCGATCGACTGATGGCAGAGCAACAACCTCCGACGCTTAAGAGCTGCTTGATAAGATCAACGCACGACCTTGCCGGGGGCTTGGCTTAATTTTTCTTTATGGGAAAATGGGTGGCGAGCATAAAAAAAAAATGTTTTGAGATTAGATTAAAATTTATTAGAATAAAGGGATGAAGGGGTGGAAACTGGGAATTCTTTTGCATTGGAAAAGTTTGAAATTCTGGGCCACGTGGAGGTTAGACTAAGAACTGGTTATTATCTGCCTTCAGTTTATCTCATTATCTGATCTTGGACGTTAATGCACTCAAGGTTTATAATTTTTAGGTTCTTACACGATTATCTCATGTTGGAAGTGCGTGAATCAGCTTCCGTAAGTTCGTGTTAAAAACTTGTTTATATTATGATTGAATTTTTTTAAATATATTTAAAAACTTATAAATATTTTAATATTTCATTATTATTTATTTAAAATGTTTCGGCGTTTAAGCTAATAACCAGAATTTAAAAACCATTAAATGTAATGTTTCTTTGAAAAAATGATTTAGTAGATTTTTTAAATAAATAAATTTAATTAAATATAATTTAGCCATTTTTTCAGCTATTTTATATCTCAGTTTTAACTGCCAATTCCAACACTTTAGCTGCACTGTTCGGGCTTTTTTTAGATCGTTTCGTCCGCCCAGCTGGTCACACGCAACATTGTGTGGTTTAAATAATTATTTTAATAATTTTTTTGCATCATCCAATATATTTATTTTATTTGTTATAACACAAATAAGTATTAAAACGAATAGTGACATGCTAACTTCATTTTGCTACAATACGCTATATGAATTCAGAGTGACCGAGGGAAAAAAAATATCACGATATAAATATATTTTTTAGAAAAAATATCGATATATAGATATTTTGATATATTATCAACAACCCTACACACAATATGGCTGCCGTAATGTGAATTTTTTTGGGGAAAGAAAAAGACGTCCGTACATTTGTTGCTGCCAAAGGAAAATAGTAATATTAACTGCATTGTGTGTGTGTCGGACGAACGTCGTGCGTCAAGTTGTTGCCCCCACCAGCGGACGTCAAGCAGCTGCTGTCGCCCGTCATAATATATCAAGTTACCCCATCGCGGATACATAGCTTACGAATACGAATATATAGCGAATTTCCATTTGTTGCCAATAGTGCAGTGAGCAGGGACAGGGACTACGAATACTCGTAATTTAAGTGAAAATCGGTGACGGGACAACGACGGGTTTGTACTTCGAAGGCATCATCATCATCGCGATAAGAATATAAGCAAACGAAAAGTAAAGAAAAATCTGATTGAAAACCAGAGTTGCTGGGAGCGAGAGAGCGAGCCAGCTAGCGAGCGAGCAAGCGAGCGGTAGCGGGCGAGTGAGCGAGTGAGAAAGATATGTATTGCATTTGCATTTCGTTGTGTGTGTCGTCGCTGTCGTCGCTCGGTAAAAGTCGGCCTTTCCACTAACCACTTTCGGAAAATCGGAAAAACGGAAAAGCAAAACGGCAAACGGAAAGCTGAAAGCGGAAAACGGAAAACAAAAGACGGCAGCGAATTAAATAATAATGCGTTACATCGATGGCCCCAGCTGCCAGCTAGCGAGAGAGTGAGTGAGAGGGGGGCCAGTGCGAGCAAGCGAGCGAGCGACCACGTCCCAGCTTTTCTTTTGGCCGATCGGATCGGAAATTTTATTTGATTGGTAAGTATAAGAAGTGGCAGCGCCACCAACAGCGAAACCGCCAGCAAATCAATACTTTAAGGGGCTGCCATTCCGTTCCATTCCTGCCTGCTCTCTTTCGTTAGTTTTTCTTGCCCATTCGTTGGCGTTGTCTCTGCTCCCACTCTCTCTCTCCCCTTTACCTCCCACTCTCCTGTCCGCCAACTGAGAGAGAGAGAGAGCACAGACCACCGCCCCCGCTTCAGCCCGCGGCGGCCCAAAGCAAAATAAACTCTTGTGTGCGTGCTTTGTAACAACGAGTACAATTTTCTGCACATACAAAAAAGAAAGACCGAATAAAGAAATTCACATAAATTTATGGTACAATTGTCGCCCTCTTCCTCACCCACTCTCTTTTATTTCACCGTCTACTGTGTCTGTGTCGCCATCTCCTTTGCAAGTGCGTGTGCGTGTGCGAATGTGTGTGTTAAATTTTAAAAAACAGTTGTTTTCACGGAAAGGGAATTTTCATAGCGTTGCGTTGCGTTGCTCTACTCGCGCCTCAGTATTTTTAGACGGCAAGCTCCTTTCGGAAATTATTTATAACCCCCCTCGAAATGTTTTCACGCAACAATTTACGCGATAAACTTTTACAAAACTATACAAAGAGTATATGCACAAAAACCCACTTATTTTCGTCTGTAAGTTCCGCCTGAGAATCAGCTTTTCCCACTTACATGGCTACGTATTTTGCTTACGTACATACTTGTGTATTTATGAAGTATTACTGTGCGTAGGTCGGCCGGAGGGCGTGTGTGCACACCCACACTCACACACAAATTTTCATTTTCCTTGCGGAAAAGCATTAAAAATGCAAGCCCCTTTTCGGTTCGGGGGCGTGGCATCATTCCCCAATTAATTTGTGATCAATAAAAGCACTTACACTTACATATTTCCATCATTCTGTCAAAAACTCTTAACCTCCCCTGCCCCCATTTTCATCCTTTCCAACCAAATGCGTTGTTCCCAGAAATATGGCAAAGTTGTTCAATGACAAAGGAAACGAAGTTGGGTTAACAGCTTAAAATTTTCATTAGCTTTAAGAGTTTGTTTTGTGTTAAAGAAGTGTTATTTGTGTTAATTGCTAGAGTGAGGTATTAATTAGTGGTAAAACAAGTTGACAAATTCCCTGAAAAGTTTACTATGATAAATAAATGCACCGTAGTTCTTAGACTTTAATTTAAAAGTGAATAAAAACATGAATCACAAACACTTTTAATGATTAATGACGTTAAAAAGTACCGAAAGTTGGTACTACAAATGATAATGAATCATTAAATAAGAAGTAATACTTGGAAAATGCACTGTCAAACTTTGTTAACTGAAATTCTTATTCATATATTAAGAAATATTAATTAATTAATATTGTCATTTAATTTTATAATATGCTTTATAAACATTTCTTAGCCTAATTATAATATTTGTATAATTTAAGACTAAAAATATCAAGAATTGGACTAATACCAACTAATTAGTAATAAAAATAAGTTGTAAAACTGAAGAATATGGCTCAAGTGGCGGAGAATTTAGAACGGATTGTCCTGGAACTTGTAGCGAACTTGGTGCGTGGCGACGCGACTTTAAGGGTTCCCCGAAATCCGACTGCAGTCGTCGAAACCAGGCCATTTCGACGTGTATCCTATAACAATCGCAGAAGCCGGCACAGCTTCTGCTTATTGGTTTACATGCTGGCCAAGATCCATCGACTGCAGGTGCACGGAGGCAGTTACACCGTCCGTGGTCTCTACTACAACGATCCGCTGCTATTTCGCTCGCAGTCTAAGATTGCTTCAGCTCGAATGGATGTCTGCCGAATGCTGGGTACTTCCCCGCTGCAGCTGGGTGTACTGGCCGCCTCCAAAGGTTTGATGGCAGGTGAGCACCCTCTGACTCAAAGGCTTCTCTGCTCGATTTCTGATCGATTGGTTCCCCCTCCCCACACAGGCAATGTCCGACTGCTGATGGTCAATGGAGATGTTCTGGACTGCAGCGCATACGGTGGTGCCATGACACTGCCCACGGATCCCGAGAAAGTGGAAAGCATCGAAACGCAGGCAGAGCTTGTGGTCATCGTTGAGAAGGAATCTGTTTTCGAGAGTCTTGTATCTCGGAATATCTTTTCAACCTTTGGACGCAGTTTCATCCTCATAACGGGCAAGGGATACCCGGATTGCTGCACCCGGAGGATTGTGCATAGACTGGCGCAAGAGAATCGCTTGCCCGCTTACATTCTCGTGGATGCCGATCCCTTTGGCATCGAGATAATGCATACCTATCGTCACGGCTCCAAGGCCATGAGCTTCTTTTCCAGCCATGGACTTGCCACACCTTCGTTGCGTTGGATTGGGCTCCACCCCTCTGAGATTCCCATGCTCGGCCGCCAAGCGGTTGCCTTGGGCACCGGCGACAACAAAAAAATCAATGACCTCCTCGCTCGCAGCGATTTGGAGCCGGGAGTGCGCCAGGAGCTGCGCATAATGCAGAACGTTAAGCTGAAGGCCGAAATTGAGAGTGTCATCGACTTCCTGGCCGACGACTATATACCGAACAAAATCAATCGCAAATTATATTTGTAAAACTCAGAGGGAATCCCCTTTTCACGAGGCGATAATTAAATAGTTCATTACTCTTAAGTTGAAAGTGAACAATCCATAGAAATTTGATAAGAATATGTTGTTAATGGTAAGCAAATTAAAATGTGAAACCACTGATTAAGCAAATAATGAAACAAGCAATCAAAGCTTTAATTTCGCTTTAAAATTCATGTTAAATTAAGTATAAGTATAAGTATAAGGCTTTTACTGAGTAAATTATTAAATAAGCTCTTAAAAGTATTGTAATGTTATTGAAGAAGCTACCAACCATGGGAAATGAAGTATACTTCTGCCAGACATTGGTTACCATGTCATTGTTTAGGTGCTCTATTTTTAATGGAACTGGAATCGCAGGAATATGTGTGCGTGGTAGACAAAGGAGATTGTATATTGCGGCTTTAAAATATATTTTAATGGCTCTCGAGGTCGGCAATCAGAATTATTGAGGTTGTTTTTGATAAGGCCAATCAATGGTCTGACTAGCACGTGAATGACTTGTTTAAACTCTTATTAATTTTGGCTAATTTTTATTGCAGATGTGAAGCGAGCTCCATGCATGGTAGAAACCCACTGGGCATTTGACTAATCTTAAGCGGCGGAACTTGAAAGACTCCCCTGAAAATACTCGAATCTCAACCACGCAATCGCACAGAATCTCAAGAAGCAACTGGACAAACAAATATGTCGACTGCAATGCGTACCACACTGCAGCCAGTTCCTGAAGCCCTGCCAGCGGAGAGCGTGTCGAATGGCACGGCATCTAGTGTTGCAGCACCGGCGGCGCCAGCGTCGAGTGCCACAACTGCGGCGCCACCGTTGGCCGCCGTCTCCTCCAGCACAAACACCACCTACGCCACCAACTCGATCAGCACATCTTCGCATTCTGTCAAGGATCAGCAGCAGCAGCAGCAGCATGATTCCGTTAATGCCAACATTGTGTCACTGCCACCAACTACAACGTCAGCCGCCAACACGACAATGATGCCCATCGTAACGTCCTCGAATACGGCCAGCAGCAACAGCACTGCTGCCACCCCGACACCAGCCTCGGCGGCGGCGGTATCAGTTGCAGCGGTAGCGACAACAGGATCGGGAACGGGTACGGGATCAGTGACACCCGCGCCCGTTTCTTTGGCATCGGCCAATACCAATCACTCGCACCAGCACAGCCACCAGCACCATCATCATGTGGCCAACAATATGACCACGGATGGGGCACGATTGTCGAGCAACAACTCGTCGGCGGTGCCTGGCTCTGCGATTAACCACCACCACCACCATGCACCTGGCAGCGGTGTGGCGCCTGCCGTCAATAAGAACGTGCTCAGCACCCACTCGGCTCACCCCTCCGCGATTAAGCAGCGAACTACGTCCGCCAAGGTGAGTCCTTATCCACATAACGAAATCCCGTATCTGTCACCCATCTCTGTCTCTTTATATCGTCTTTTTTGGGAGCCATGTTCGTAATCCTATTGCTTTGGGTTCTGTTCAAGGGGTATTCATTGACTTGTTCATAATATTAACTGCTGTTGTAATGATTTTTTGTACTAAATGATTGGAATAATTGATAAATTATTGAATTAATTATTAAATATTATATTTAAAGCCCAGAAAATAATTAAAGTAAAAATGTAATGAAATATTTTATGTTTTTTTACTCAAACACTAAATGAACTTTATTGAATTTTTGTCATAAAATATGTTATTTAGGTGGAATTCGAACTTGGCTAGCTAACTTAAGGGTCAACCCCATTTGTCTCTTGTGATGTATCAAAATATGTCTCGGTTTTTCGTAGGGAGGCGGTAAAAATGCATCACCATCTTTTGTTTAAATATTTAATTTGTCTGAATTATTCATTTGCTTATTTGTACCATTATATGTATTTCATGCTAAAAGGAATCACAACAAATCCCGTATAGATTGACGTATTTCGGAGATAACATTTGTGAATTCAATGCAAACAAAGTCAAATCAGAATAGAATATATGAATAAATACGTATTAAACGTATAACAATTTCTTGGTAATGTTAAGATCGTTTATTTTTGAGGGTGGTATTTATATTAATGAATACTTATCATTAGAGTTCATTCATTAATTCGAAATTTAAGACTTGGGCTTATGAAATGAATCTGAAATACAGTATCGTGACGTAAGGTTAAATTTCACCAATCAAAGCCACTTTCGTGACTTTGAATAATTATTTTTATGGAAATTAAATGGGATAATGTGTTACATTACTATATAGTTAATGTGGGTGGCTTTGCACCGTCTCAAGTCCTGCTAATGGAGGGCAACAGAACTAAGAGTACTGGCTAATTGGTAATCCAAACACGGTCCACAGAGTATTTTTAAATATTGTTGATTTATCTTCTTTGGTTGAGACTTGTGTGAGTCAACAAAGCCGAGTTTTGACGTTCATTCATTCACAAATGCAATTATAATACTTGAGCCATGTTCGATTCTCCCAACACTTCCATAGCTCCATCTCGTTCTTCTAGTTTCTCTCCTATCCCCCTCTTTCTCTTTGTTGTCTAAGCCAAATCCGTGAGATCTCTAGTTTCTTCCAATACAAGCATACAACTGTTTTGGTTTTAAATATT
The DNA here is from genome assembly GCA_008042515.1 of Drosophila truncata. Classification (NCBI taxonomy): domain Eukaryota; kingdom Metazoa; phylum Arthropoda; class Insecta; order Diptera; family Drosophilidae; genus Drosophila; species Drosophila truncata. The sequence continues at coordinate 15,297 of VNJQ01005011.1, read as the reverse complement.
TTTCCAACGTATGTGTGTGCTTTTATCAAGCATACATACACGCCTTTTATTCTTGGTTAGTTGTCATGGTGTGTGTGTAAATAAGCTTAACTAGCTGCCTTTGTGGGTGTTAGGTGTAAATTCGTGAGAGACTATAGTTAAAAAGGTGTCTCAACTTTCTGTATTAACTTGTGAATTATCGCTACTTCTTAAGCTTGGAAAATCTCCCGAAAATTCAATCTGATAGCTTTTTTGAAAAGATTGTATTCAAAGATACATTCCTGATCCTAAAAGATTCGTTGTATAGAATCCATTCGAAACTTTGATAAACTGTTAATGGCTGGATAAGCCGATTCCCGTTCGAGAAACATTTTTGTTTTAATTATCCTTGAATTAAATTTGATTTTTTTTAAACCTGTTCAAGAATTTCATTGCAAATCAATGTTTTCTTAAATTCCCCCCATGGGAGTCTCTAATTTTTCTGCTGAATTGTTTATGTTTTCATTTTTTTATTGCTATGGATATTTTGTGGACTCTAAGCTTGGCTTGCAGACGAGCTGGCTCTTCTTCTTCTTAGCTAGAGATCCCTTTCGCAAAGCTCTCTCTTTTAAGTTCTCTTTCTCTTGAATATATCTCAATGTTTGGTGTTCCTACAAGTTTTGCGTATGCGACTGTGTGTGTGTGTGTCTGTGGCTATGAATCACCTGTAATTACCTGCAGATTGCATTCGCTTCGTAGGGTGTATCGTTGTTGTCTTGGATAAAATCAGCGCAACAACAACGACCTTCCCAAGTCGCAGAACTTTGGCGAAAATGCCAAGCTCGCTCGCCACATCCACACAACCACAGCCGCACAACATCCACAGTCACAGCCACAGTCCACAATGGCAGCCACCAGCAACAGCAGTACCAGCACAGCGATGGTCGAAAGCTTGTTTTAGTATTAAGTTCCACTTCATTCGTGTGGTCACCGTCGCGTTCGCAGCGCCGTTGTTTCTGTTTCGGTTTCGCTTGTCATTATCCGTCGCTCTCCACCGATATCGTTGCCATACAGAGCTATATTGTAGTTGTATCGTTATCGGGCTTTGTTTTTTTTTTTTTGCTTTCCTTTCCTTTCCCCTTTTCCAATTTTTAATTCGCCTCGCCCACCACTTATTATCGCACAAGCACAAGGGACGACAACGGAGGTTACGTCAAAACAATACAAAATAACACAAAAAACTAAATAATTATAGTGAAAAAAGTCATTGAGATTGGAATAAAAGCAGCAACGCGCAGTTCTCGGACGTAATCCTAGTCCCGACTCCGATCCCCGATCCCGAGTTACAACATTCGCGATAAAGAACGTCACACACTGGCTAATCTGTTCTGATCAGCGAGCAGCTCAGAATGAAATCAAGGGCATGAGTACGCAGCTTAAAATAAACCAAATTGACGCGGGGAAAAGGTCACGGGAACCGCGAAGCATTCACAGTCACAATTTACAGTCACTAAATGTGTACAAAGTACACACGCACGTGTGCGGCAGGTTCTATTTTCGAAATAAATTCGGTTAAATAGTGATTAATTTATGAAATTTCCAAAGCGAGCTTGGCTTATGTCCTGCTGCGTGTGTGTTTGTGGGTTTACGTACATACATAAACATCTGTGTGTGTGTGTTGCAGTTTGTGTGAAATATATCCGTTTAAGCCAGCACTTCATCTCGCAGAATATACATTGAGAAATGAGCCAATTGCGGGTGATAAGTTAATTTAATTATAAAATACAGCAACAACAACAAGTAGTAGTGCAAGCAAGAAAAGAACGAAAGCGGAATGAAAAGCAAAAAATAAAGTAAGAAAAAAAATGAACAAATTCCTACTCACACGCATGCAAAAGCAACAGACTTTTTGAGGTGGTGTGCGTGTAAGTAACGCTTAAACAACGTAAGCGAGGTAACTAGAAGCGAGGCAGAGTCAGAGTCAGCGACTTAGGCAGAGCGAGGGGATGAGGGGGAGAAGGAATAACAGAAATAGCTTTTGCCCCAACGTGTGGGGCTTCATCGCGTTGTCTCTTTAACGCTGATGTTGTTGTTGTTATTGCTGGTCAGCTACTATCTGTATCTGTATCTGCGTTTTCGCCTTTGCAGCCAACGGGCGTGCCAAGGCTTGCGATCCACGCGCACACACTGACACAATTGCCAGTCAAGCTGGAACGCGTGTGGAACTTATCGCGAGTGTCTTGTGTCCACAAACACACACACACACACAAACAACAAATCCATACAGACACAACTGTGTAAAGTGCGATAACTGATAAGAGAGCGACAAGTGTCTGTTTCTATCTAAAACCACCCACCGACCAACCGCCCGTTCGCCCCACCCCCTCTTTCCACACCCCCTGTTGGTCATGTAAGCAACAAGTTTGCAAATATTCGAGATCTACAAAAAAAGAATGTAAGGGGGAGGAGATCGGAAAGATAATCCACAGTGTATGCACAGAGAAAAAAAGACTGGATTTAAAATTGCAAACAAAACTATTTTAATTACTTTAAATTCATTAAAATAAAAGGTTAAATTTCGGAAATTCTTTTAAAAATAATCTTTTTAAATCTTTTAATGGAAAAATAAACGTATAAAATTGATAAAAATAAATGTGGGTTATGTAAGCAGCCAGTTTGCCAATATTTGAGGTACTGCAGGCTATGTTTTTATATAGAAAAATATGATTATACTGAGAGATTTATAGCTTAGATCTTAAAAGGTAGTTTTTAGTATCAATTAAAATTTTATTTATTTAGAAGAGGATAGAAGGACGATAACAGGGATCTTCTCACGTTAACTGGTCTAAATACCTTTAAGAAAATATATAAACAACCCTGACAAATGGTCAAATACACTAATTATAAACCAACTGAATCTGAAAATCTGTGTTTTGTGACTGTGATTGTGACTGAGCCAGTGACTTTTACTGCGACTGAGTCTTCAATGTTCTCGCTCATTGTGCTCTAATAGAATTTAACAAGATGGACTTTTCGGAATAAAAGCAACAAAGCTGAGCCTGAATTGTGATTGTTCCATCAAAAACCCACAACACACCGACGGACTAAATTTATTCATACTTTTATATATGCACACAAACTGCCGCGTTCAGGGCTCTCAATGTTTACTCACGAAAATCGCGGTGAGAATTGCCAAACCGAAGACCGAGGGAATATGAGTCACAGTTTCGTTGCAACTGGGCCAATAATCCACCGATAGTGCACCACCAACAACACGAAATCCACCAAGAACGAGAGAGTTAGGAAAGTTGAAACCAAAATCAAACAGCCACCGACCAAAGTAAACTTACCCGCCGCACCATGGGCCAGACCTCCAGTCACCGGCAGATGCACTCAAGCGGCCACAATAACAACAACAAGGAGGAACCCCAACTGGCAGCCACACAATTCGGCAATCGGCGAACCTCAACTCGCAAATCAACGACTTCGGCGGCGTCGTCGTCGAAGCATTACCCCACGCTGGTGCAGCCATTGCGTAAGGACGAGCTCTCCCTATTGCGAGATTCGCTCCTGCGCAATGGCAGTATAATGCGCAAGAATCCAGAGCGGCGGCCGGTGACGATCAGCGAGCTGAAGCCGGCGACTGCTCCTGGTCAGCAGCAGGGTGCCAGTGGCAGCACCTTACCCACAACCGCCGAGGAGGCGGCAGGAGGCAGTAGCACCAGTACCACCCAGCTAATGGCCTTCCAGCTGCGGGTAGATCGCAGTGCCAAGACTGACGATCTGGCCGCCGATTCCTCCTCTGTGGGGGCTCCGGCCAAGGAGGGACGCAACGAGTTCTACATTGTTGGCGATGGCTATCATCGAACGGATCACTGTCATTACCGCAGTCCCAATGGCGACTTTCACAAGCTTCCATCGGATTCGTTTCACAAAATGTCTGAGGGCTGCTTTGTGCGCATGGCGGATGGAGTGTTCCGACGACTGGAGGTGCCCACAAAGGCACAGATATCGCGAAGGTCCTCTAGGGCAGAGGAAATCGGTGACACGGCAAGCCACGCCAACGGCAGTGCGGCAACCAATGTGAAGAGCCAGCTGATGAGATTCCTGAAGCGCTCCAAGAGTCACACACCCGCCACGATTGCCAAGCTGCAGAAGGAGAAGGAGGAGGCTCGGGCGGAACGGAAGCAGCGATTGTCAAACGCCATGCGTCAGAAAAACCTGGCGGCCACGAATGCAGCGTCTGCGGCAGGAAATTCATCCTACGGCACAGCCGGAGGGGGCGGCGGTACTGTCAGCAGTAGGAACAACAAGATCGTGGTGACGATGATCGAAAATGGCGGTCTGCCCATTGTGGCCACGAGCAAAGCTGAAAGGCCAAAGGCCAAGGAGCCCACATCATCCAGTGAAAAGGCGCGAACCTCGCGGGTATGTATCTAAGGTCCAGTGGGATAAAAGGGGGACTCTAATACTGTAGAACTCAAAAAATAGTAGGGTGTTTTTATTGAATTCTTAAAAGCTGTTGGAAAATGAAGAAAACTTGACCTTGTTGACTATGTTTTTGGAACTTGAGGACCCTATTTGTTGTGATTTAGTTCCCTTAAGAGCCATAAAGCTGTCGGTCCCCCAAACTTGTCATTTCATTGCGAATTTTCCTCAATATTGTCGTGTCTGCCATCTCTCTCACTCTACCAGTTTTTTTGTATTCATTCAATCTAATCGTAATCGCTGTTTTGTTGTTGTTGTGCATACCACAAAGTGTCTGTATCTGTTACGGTTTTGGTTTGTGTTTCACAATCGAAAGATTTACGATTGACATTTCTATTATTTTGATTACGGATTTTGTTCTATTTCAGATTTTTGTTACCCTCCCCACACATTGATTCTTCATAATACATACGGGAATCTAATAATTTTCAGACTTTTAGCATACCTTTCATTACAGGACCATAATAATATGATATTAACGGGTTTAAGGGTTGGATTTAAGGTCTAAATAATTGGCATAGAGTTTTTTAGACGACACTTTCGTAATAATTGTTGACCTCATTACATTTCTCGTCTCTCTAAGCGAAACTTGGAGCTGTAGCTCACTAATGTTTTTGTTTGGACTTGAAAGGCTTGACTGAAATCTGTTGTCTTGTTTTAATATAGATTAAGCTGCAAGTTATTCAATTAGCTTAATTAATACGGACACATCCCAGTGGATCGGCTAGTAGATACCTCTTACTACTCAATTGAAACCCAACTTAACTGCGGAATGATTCAATATATTAAACATTTTCTGTTATTTAATAGTTTTCCCGGTTTTGACACTTTACTTATTTACTCATTTGCAATTGTTAAGTAATGTGACAGCTCTAGCTTTTTGTTTTATTTACGAATTCCATTATATCGCTTCGTATATTCGGACCTAGAACTCAGTTACTGGACTAATTGCAAATAAACAAGATAAACGACGGGTTTTTTATAGAAAAACTTGTTCTCCATTTGATGACACATTTATTAGGAAGCGAATGCAAATTCTTTTAAACTTTCGTTGCTGTCAAAATGTTGTTCCTACGATTAGCGATGTCAAAAGTTAGTATCTTTTTGGGTTTCTGTTTAGTCGAAATACTAAGCTTTTTTATTATCATCAATCTTAATCATTGACAATTAAATTCAGAAGAAAAATATTATTCATTTTTTCATTAATATCTAGAAATTTTAGTTAGTTTTACTTTTCTTGGTAACATTTTTCATTCAAATTAGTATTCTCTGGAGATCTTATTTATTTAATATATAATCAAGGGATTATGAGGTTTTTAACTTAAATATTTTTGGGATCTCCCGGGATTTTATTTTTATTTTAAAAGACATTTAAAAACAACTTTTAAAGGCTTTACATAAACGAAACTAAACCCTATTAAGCTTTATTGTTTTTGTTGGTATTTTTAAGATATTTCTGTGTTTACAATCCTAAAGAGCGTTATTTTTAGAAACTTTCTTAATAGATAACTGAAGTTTCGCTTGATTATAGCTTAAAGAAACGGGTTCATTGATACAGAGCGCTTCAAGGGGATTTTTGGGGTCTAAAACAAGTTCTACGTTGTTTTCCTTTCCTGATTTTAAGAGATAACCTAACCGATGAGTCCTGATCGCTATGTAGTATAGAGTTATAAAGGGGAAGAAGCGCTTTGCGTAACCCAGGTAACCCGTGTATTGCGCACATGCGCACTCTGCTAATCTGTGGCAGCAAACACAGGTAACACACAGTTCCTTCTCAGCGTTACGCTCAGGTGATATCAGTGGAACTCTCACACACAGGCACACCTCCGCTCCTCCATTCGTAAATCAGCGCTCCAAATGGGGCTGCTCTTTTGTAGGAGAATAGATGCACAGATACTTTGTGGGTTAATGAAGGTAGTGGTGGAGAGAGAGAGAGAGAGAGAGCGAGATCTGCCCACTGATCGTGTGGGGCTATGTGTGTATTAAGGCCGACGGCTCAGTTACCGCCGCTGCCGCAGTCGCAGTCTCAGCCGCAGTCTCAGTTGACGCCAACGTCACTGATTCCGTGCTTGGAGTACTCGCTCGCTCTCCGGCACTCCAGTTCCAGTTGCTGAGTTGCTGAGTGCTGAGTTGCCTTCTGGTGTGGCCAAGTGGCTCTTTTGGCTGCTGAGCTGTTGCTTGCTGCTGTATATTTTGAGTCTTTTGTGTGTTTTCCGTGTGTGCTGTGTTGTTGTTGTTTCCCTTCGCAGAAGTCGGTAGTGGTCGTCGTTTACGTCAGAGTTACAGAGCAAAGGAGGCCATAATTCGATACAGCGAGTGCGAAAAGTTGCGAAAGCCGCGTGCCTACGATAAGATAAGCGCGGCTAAAGAACTCCAACCAACCCATACACCCCAGCTAGCGACTGACGAAACGAACCTTTAATAATCGGGATTTGCGCGAAATGTGATTTTTTTTATTGTCAAAGTCAAAGTGAAAAAAGCAAAACCCATACACTCAAATACTAAATATATATACATATATATAAAATAACTGTTTTCAGCAGTGAAAAAGTCGGCTCAATTGTCTAAAAGTAGTTCATTTGCTTTCGTGTGTGTCTCTGAATTTGTGTGTGAGAAACCAGCTGAGGCTGTGTGTGTGCGTGTGCATTGGAGCTTTTCGCTTTGCTCACTGAACCAGCGACGAAGAAAAAAAAAACTGAAAAAAGCGTTAAAAACTAACGAACGTACATATTTCCAGATACTTGTGTAGATCTCCGCCACAGTGTAACTATTTAGACAGTAATTAAAGCAACAAAGGAAAATAGCGAAAAGGCAAATGAATCATAAAAACGAAAAAAGAGCTTGGCAGTGCTACGGGAAGCGGCGGGGATGGGGCTGGGGGAAAGCAAGAAAAGCGTGACACACGAGTGCGAGGGGGAGCAAGAGAGCGAACGAGAGTATCTCAGCTGGGCTTGTGCAACAGCAGCAGCAGCAGCAGAGAGCGACAGAAAACAAACACACTTACGCACACAAACACACACACACACACACACACACAAACACATACCAGCTCGCTCACCTCGCACAGGTGTGTGCGTGTAGGTGCCCGACTCTCTGGCTCTCTCGCCTCTTCTGTCCTCCTCCACACCTCTCTGCCCGTTTTGGGGAGTGTGTAGGTATAGCTCTCCCTCTCGCTCTCGCACGTTGCTGTGTGTTTATTTCAGTGTCACCGGGGAGATAGATTAGCTCTTGTCCGCCTGTTGTCGTAAATATAACGCATACACTGGCACAGGCAACATACAAACATGCATACATATACATATATACAAATGGAAGTTGCTGCTGGCTGTGTATTTATTTCATTTTCGAGGTTTTAATGCGCAACAACTGCGACTAGGAGACAAAAAAAAAAAATATATATATATATATATATATAAAACAAACAAAAGCTCCGTTGAGAATTTAGAAAGCCAAATGTAAACACACACGCAGCTGTGTGTGTGTAGGTGTAGGTGTGTTGCATTGTACTTCCGAAAACTAAAAAACAAATAATAAAAAAAAAACAGGGACGGTTGCAAAGCGAAATCTCAAGCTGCCACACAGACTCACACACAAAACCCATTCAATAATTTTTCCCAAATTAAACTTGCAGTGTAAGAACAATAAACAGAAAGCAAACAGTGCAAAGAGAAAGAAAAAGAAAAAGTTGCGATCTCTCCAAGCAACAAGTACTGGTGCACCAATACAAACACACACGCGCGCGAAGAAGATAGTGCCACGACAAAACAAAAAAGAAAACGGAAAACAGAAAAGGAGCAGCAGCTTAAATAGAGAGAAACCAAAGCCCAAAGCGAGAAGGAGAGGAGCAGCGCAATGGAGGCCACCGGGAGCACCACAACACCGGACTTAAATCGCGGCGATGCCACCAGGAAGAGTGTCCGCCTGTATGCCGCCCGCAAGGGGGCAGCACCGGCGCCCCCCAAGCTCAGCGTTGCAATTTCCTCCAGTTCCGCCAGCAACCAAAATAATAATAATAATAATAACAACAACAACAGCAGCAGCGGCGACAACTTGCCAGAAACAGAAGTGGAGCGAACATATCTTGCCACCAAGGATCTCGGATCCCTCGCCGTCGTCGACGACGAAAGCGTTGTGGAGTTACGACGACGAGAAGTGAAGGCTGCTCCTCTGCCCCGGGTAGCTGTATCCGCCCTTCCCACGCTTCAGCCACATCCGCTGCCCCGGGCACCGGAGCGTCAACAGAAGCTGCCGGCACCACGCAACCTCCTGTCCACCGAGGACGATGCCGGGGTATCGTTTGCCCTAGGCTCCATAGAGAAGCATATCCACAACGTGGAGGAGAGCTTTAAGCAGCAGCAGCAGCAGCAAAACTCACAATCCTCGATGGACGTGATGAAAATGGAGATAAAGCGCAAGCAGAGCAAGCGATACGGAGAAACGGAGAACCTGCTGCGGCCCGGCATCAGTGACATGTCCTCGGAGAATGATTTTCAGTACTTGGGCGGGCGCAGAGCCGGCGAACTGGACGACAGCAACGAGCTGATGCTCTCGGAATTCCAGCGGGGCAGCGACGGTCGTAGTTCGATTGGTGCCTACTCCAAGAACTCGGGAGCCGCTTCCGGCGGATCGAATGCCGTGAAGGCCAAGCTGGCACGCACCGCCTCCGATACAAAGAACAATGATACCGTACTGGCCATGCGAGCCACTCTCAAGCAGAAGCAGCACATGCAGGATGAGAAGCAGCCAGGGGTTTGGCGTCCAGCCGGCATAGCCCCCACTCCGGCGGCCAGAAGTTCCTTCAACACATCTAGCTCCACCACTACCTCTTCTGGGTCAACTAGTCGTGGAGGCAGCAGCAATAGTGTGGTGGACGGAGCGGCGCCATCCAAAGTTACGGCCACCACCATTTCGGCGGCCAAAAGACGAGAGGAGAATTTGCGGCAATTTGAAGCTTTGCTGGCACAAAAGTCCTCCCACCGACAGGCCTCCTCGGGGGGAGGCGGAGCAACATCAGGTGCTTCAGGGAGTGCAGCCAGCTCAAAGCGCCGTTCAGAGCGACCAATTGTGGCGCCCATTCCGCCGTATAATTCCAGCCGGACCGAGCAAGTAACGACCAGTAGCTCTGTCAGAGCTAGTGCGTCGCCTGCGTCTGGGTCAGGGCCTGCTGTTCCGCCGCCGGTGGGTCACCATCGTAGTAGCCAAGCTCCCAGTGTGGGGACGAACCGCAGCAATGTATACAGCAACCATGTTGCACAGGTAAACATGAATAATCTAGGGAGGAGGTTCATTTTAATATAAAAAAATTATACTGCGCCCTATATGGGGATTATTTCTTATAAATTGAAGATAATATCCATCAGATATAATGGAAGTTCTCATAGTTTATAGTTCTAAAAAGCCCTTACTCTTTAATTAGGACCTTTTTGGGGGGAAAACCAGTTATTATAACATTTTTAAATAAAAAATAAAGTTACTTATGATTTATTTGCCTTTTTGTTACAGGGTTCGCCCAACATGCAGATGCGGAGTAGTGCTCCTATGCGATGGCGTGCTACGGAGGAGCACATTGGCAAATATAAACTCATCAAGACGATTGGCAAGGGCAACTTTGCCAAGGTGAAACTGGCTAAGCACCTTCCCACCGGCAAGGAGGTGGCCATCAAGATAATTGACAAGACCCAACTCAATCCTGGGTCACTTCAGAAACTCTTCAGAGAGGTTTGTGCTTCTTAAATAATATTTATGGATCTTTTATGGTACAAAACTGATTCGCTGCCCTTTACAGGTTAGGATAATGAAGATGCTGGATCACCCCAACATAGTTAAATTGTTCCAAGTAATAGAAACGGAGAAGACGCTTTATTTGATCATGGAGTATGCATCAGGTGGCGAAGTTTTCGACTATCTGGTTCTACACGGACGCATGAAGGAGAAGGAGGCACGCGTTAAGTTTCGACAAATTGTCTCAGCTGTGCAATACTGTCATCAAAAGAGAATAATACACAGGTGCAATGGTCTAATTAATGAAATATTAATACGTTTTCATGCAATTACTTCTTCTCTTCCTCAAACAGGGACTTAAAAGCTGAAAACCTTTTGCTGGACAGCGAACTAAACATCAAAATCGCAGACTTTGGCTTTTCAAACGAGTTCACGCCCGGCTCTAAGCTGGACACGTTCTGTGGCAGTCCACCGTACGCGGCCCCAGAATTGTTTCAGGGAAAGAAGTACGATGGACCCGAAGTTGATGTGTGGTCGCTGGGTGTCATCCTGTATACGTTAGTGAGCGGTTCCCTGCCCTTTGACGGCTCCACATTGAGGGAGCTGCGTGAGCGTGTGCTCAGAGGCAAATATAGGTGAGTGTTATCCGTGATGCCCCCCTGATCCTTTGGCCAAGTCTAACCTGCATTTGTATATATATGTAATTCTTTCAGAATTCCCTTCTATATGTCGACTGACTGCGAAAATTTGCTCCGAAAATTCTTAGTACTGAATCCCGCAAAGCGTGCTAGTCTAGAAACAATTATGGGCGACAAGTGGATGAACATGGGGTTTGAGGAGGACGAACTCAAGCCCTACATTGAGCCCAAGGCCGATTTAGCCGATCCCAAGCGGATAGGTAAGACGGGTACTGTATACGAAATTCATTACTAATATTATTAACAACAGAATTGTGTGTGTGTGTGGAATGGAGTTCTGCCTGTTCTGCCTGCCAATTGTTGCTTCCTCTGTTCTTTTATCTCTTGTAATTTGCTCTGTAATCTTACTAATATTTTTATGTCAACTCTGTATACTTTATTGACATGCTGTTGTTTTAATTTTTTGTAGTTGTTTTTTGCATGGGGATAACCCGTCCTTTAAATATATGTATATGCCATCATGGTTTTTCATTTTGTAAATTCTCACACATAGCTGCGGGGTCACAAACCGGTGTCAAGAATTCGCTCTCAGTTCGGCGTAGTGCATACAACTTGATGTTGATGGTGAATTTTCTGATCGACGAGCGGACGGTGCCACGGCCATCGCCACGGCCAATGCCACCCAAAAATGTATGCAATCATCCCGTGAATGTAGTAAAACACTTCTCGTAACACTCGCCGCGCAGAGAGCATTCCGCATTAACCCCCAACTCCTCCTCTCTTCCTGTTCTCTTTCTCACTTTCTGTCCGCAAAACAATCAAACAGAATGTCCTGGAAGAAACGTCGTCGTCAGATAGCCAGCCAACCGCCGGCTCAAGAGAACTGATAAAATAATGAATAAAACACATTAAATCTTGTACAGCCAGCCAAAGGGAAAATTAAAATTAAGTTTTCTTTTATTTTTCGTGATTCTTTTTGATTTTTGTATGTGTCGTTAGTCGTTGTTTGTTGCCACTGTTAATAACCATCTGTATCTGCACTCGCTGCGAATAATAGGGAAATAAATTGTGTTCTCTGCAAAAATGCTCAATTACTTCAATTTAATTCAAGTCGACGACGCGGTTAAGCTTTACAATAGGCCGAAAATTGCATCCGGTTTGGGTCCTGCCACGGCGGTGTACAGTTTTCATTTCGCTAGCTGCATGACAACCTTTAAAACAAATACATCATTTCTAGTTTTTTCTAACCCAATTGTTCAGTTGAAGGCCAAGAAAATACACACAATTCCGGCTACGGTTAGCCAAAAACATAATAATATAATAATGTATCCGTAATGAATTTGCATGCGCTACTATCTAAATGTACTAAATTGTTTCGGAGTTTGTACTGAATTTCACCTACAACTACTCACACCAAATCTGTTTTATTTCCGCATCGCGATGCTCAGAAGCTCTAGTCGCGATGGGCTACAATCGGCAGGATATCGAGGCTTCGCTCTCGCAGGTGCGCTACGACGACGTGTTTGCCACGTATTTGCTGCTGGGACGCAAGAGCACGGACGTAAGTACAACGAAAGTAGTACAAAATCCAGGTCGTGTGCTAAAGAAGACTCTTTCTCCTCCTCCTCCTCCTCCTCCTACCTAACGAAACGCAGCCGGAAAGTGACGGATCACGGTCTGGCTCGTCGCTATCACTGCGCAACATCTCGGGCAACGATGCAGGCGCCAACGCTGGCAGTGCGAGTGTGCAGAGTCCCACTCATCGGGGTGTCCACCGGAGCATATCGGCGTCCAGCACGAAGCCTAGTCGCCGAGCCTCGTCCGGTGCGGAAACATTGCGTAAGTCCCACTTTTGGGGCTAACGATCTATTCTTTATTGTTTGTACCGTAGAAGCTCTCTTAGTCGGACTTGAAAAGCCTAACTAAATTTCATATTTCTAAATTAAAAAATTTAATTAATATTTTGACCAGAAACTAACCAAGTGAATGTTCAGGAAATAACGTTTTAAAGACATTACTCAATTGAATGTAGCTTGAAACTGATTTTAATCGTAAAATTCTCTTTCCAAAATCGTTGTAATCTGTGATCACGTACTCTAAACCTGCTCGTTTCAATAAGAATGTTGTCTGCTAAGGAAGAAAGTCTTGATGTTTGGATAAAATAATCCAAGGAGAGCTTTTACAGTCGCTTAATGCCATGCTAAAGGCCAATGGAATATAATATACTAATGATTTAATATTTATTAACAGGCGTTGGACCGACAAACGCTACAGCAACTGTGGCTGCGACGGCGGCGGCTGGCGGAGGCGTCGGTTCTGTAAATCCAAGCAATAATTACAATGCCGCAGGATCAGCGGCGGATCGAGCGTCAGTGTAAGACGAGCATATTATTAATACAAGCCTAAGAAAATAAAAGTAATTAATTTATATTCCCTTTGGATAGTGGCAGCAACTTTAAGCGTCAGAATACCATCGATTCGGCTACGATTAAAGAAAATACAGCGCGACTTGCCGCACAAAATCAGAGACCCGCTTCGGCTACCCAAAAGATGCTCACCACGGCAGACACAAGTAAGCGATACACAGATGATGATGACGAAACTTGACTTAATTTTAATCTCCCTACAACAGCACTGAACAGTCCCGCCAAGCCGCGAACGGCAACGAAGTACGACCCGACGAACGGCAATCGCACAGTTAGCGGCACAAGTGGCATCATTCCACGCCGCTCCACCACGCTGTATGAAAAGACTTCGTCGACGGAGAAAACCAATGTTATTCCCGCAGAGACAAAGTACGTGAGAGTTGAGCTGGTTATAAATCGCCTCCCCGTTTCCCTTATTTGTAGTTCTAGTTATACGGAATCCCTGGTTATTGTTTGCATCACATTCCCCGTTTTGGCAGAGGCTTATTTAGTTGTTCAGTCAGTTGGTAGCTGAGACGCAAGCCTTGTCACCTTATCGTTTTTCTTTGCCTTTGGTTTGCACTCAAATTGGATCGGTTTTGTGATCCTAATCCTGAGGTTAGAAAGCATCTAGTCGACGCAGCCGCAGCAGCACAACTCCCATCAATAAATAGATGTAGAAAGGAGATCGTCTAGAGGTTTCCCGGGAATACAAAACGACATTAAATTGTATATAGTCACGCACAGTTCAGTTGTCTTTTTCTGTTGCCGTGTGCTGTTCGGCACATTCGAAAAATTACTTCATTTTATTTTCACATTTCAATTTCATTTGGGTTCTAAAACTATTTAACTCTTAAAACCAAAAACAATGCCATATTTACGAATACGATTCTACCAATTTTTCGGCCCAAAACTTGAAACATGCACATTTCCAGCAGTGGATCGGCAGCTCCCGTTGGGAAGGGCCATACCAAAAGCGCGTCTGTATCGAGTCCTCGCCCCTCTGCGGACGGATGCGTCTCGGTCTCGAATGACCCGCTCGGAACGAGGTATACACTTGAGTAATTTAACAAAAAAAAAAAAAAAAAAAACCGCAAAACAACTAAACAAACAAAATTTCGTTATTTTTGTATTTACTAGATTGTTTTTCAAGTTCCACTGCTTTTTGTTTAGTTTCTTCTATTTTATAATTTTTAAACAATTGGCTGGCATTTTATTTGTTTTTGGGCGAATTATTGTGCATTTCGGCGGCAAACATTTCAACGATACATCCTCACTGACTCATCGATTCAAATATCCATAAGTCACAACATATTCATAAAACATAAGTAATCACCATTCCCATCAGATCTTCGAATTGTTCTCTTTGATAATTTAAAAACCTAGAAATTCAGATCAGATGTAGAGAAACTTAGCCATTTTGGTGTTTTAATTATTTAAGACTGAAGTGTTTCACATTCATTAATCATCTGTAGTTCCATAATATTATCGCTATTTTATAGATTAAGCTTTAAATGTAGGTACTACCAAATGTATTGCCTGGGCTAACCAATTCTATTTACAATTCGATTTTAAATACTTTGAACATTTACAGAAAATTAAATGTTATAAATTATGTACAGGTTTTTAGCTGTGCGTGCTATTTAAAAGCTTGGCAACTGGAAAATCGAGATTAGGATGATCTGCATTGGTTAGGTGTACTATATAGTATTAAGTCTTGATCCGTATCGAGTCCAGCGTTGATTATAGCCAGAGTTCGTTATTAGACTAAAAAGGTAGCAGAAAACAAGGGAGTCTCTCTGAATCATTCAAGAAATCGAATTATCAAAACGGTTGAGTTCCTATTACGAGCTCTGGTTATAGGATCTATATATATACCATCAAATATATATATATTTTTACCTCTGTATTCATAAGAACTCTTAGGTATATCTCGTTTGAATTTGTTTATTGTTCTCTATTCTACGATTAGTTTATCAGTGTGTTGTTGGCCTTTCCTAGTTTCGTTCTATTCGTATTCGTTGTTTTTTTTTTTGTATATTTATCTAAATATTTATCCAAGATGTATTCTTAACGACCTAACAACA